>JAQIWR010002260.1:0-11516 GCA_034695945.1 Glomeris hexasticha
CGCCTACATGCCTAAATAATCCAAAATTTGAACGAATCCGATGCGCAAATCGGCGACAGCCATTGTAAACACATGGGACAGTATCGGCATCGGCGCCATTTTCATGTGATAAACAGTGCCACATAGATTTCGCTTCCCTCGCCAATACTATGCACTACTACTTGGTAAAATTGGAAAATTGAATTTTGTGCAAAATGGTCATGGAAATCCAGGGAAGTCGTGGAGTTGTTTATTTTCAATATGGTAGACACCCTTATAAATATTTTATAGTTTACTGTGGGATGTATATGTTGACTGTAACAAATGTAAGGGAAATCCTAAAAATCTGAATGTGTATTTGATGCATGGTTGCTTGCATATTAATTTATTAGCATAATTTGAAAAAGGAAAAACAACACTGCGGAAGAAAATTTGATCAAGTAAACTTAATTTAGCCAGTTCCATCAATCATGAGCTAATTCAATTAAATTGTAATCCGATATATATGAAATGAAAAAGGGGAATGATAATGGCATTAATCTGTCTTCTTTTCACGGTGATCATATAAGTTAGTAAGTATGTGTAATGTATTTGAATAAAACCAAAACCTAATGGATGTTATAAACGACTTTGACACATTCATTGCAATCAATACATAAATGTTAAAAATGTTCGTTTTTATTTTATTCTTTCTCATTCAGATCATCATACCAAAACCAAGAAGAAATTGAAAGCTCGAGGTGTTGGTGTTGTTGGGAGTGGTGGCAACGATTCCACTGGGCTTTACGATGGTCTATTGGTGTCTCAACTAATAGCTCAAAGAGAGAAACTCAGTGTGTTGGCCAGCAAGAAGGACCTTGCTGCTGCCAACAATCGACCTAGGACTGATACAACACCTTCTTCTGGACAGTGCTTGCCCTTGAGGTTAGACGGAGGTGTTCAGGTCTGGGGAGGTGGAGGTGGAGGTGGAATCGGAGGAGGAGGAGGTGGAGAGTTGTCTTCATCATCCAGATGCGTGACAGCGATTGCTGCGCCACCACTCGGAGAACAGCAAGCACCTCAGATGGCAGCACCTCTTCTGGCTCAGCCGCATCCACTCTTCGAAGGCGTGGTTCAGAATCACGGCGTTGGAGGAGGTGTTGCAGGAGGAGGAGGAGGAGCAGGGGTAGTAGGGGGATTAGGAGGGGGAGGAGGAAACCAACACATCAATCACTTAATTCAACTGCAGCATCAACAACCACACCTGCAGCAGATCTTCCTTCAGCACCGTAACCATAACCATCAGCAGCAGATAGTAATGCCATCAATGGTGCAACATCAACTGCCCCAACAGCAGATGCAGCAACAACAGCACTTGCTGACCATTCAACAGCATTCTTTGAATCATCCACAGTTCCAGCATCCCTTGATGGCAGCATCATCCACTGGGTTGGCTCAACAACAGAAATTGCCACAGCTTCAACAACAACAGCAGCAGCAGCACATCTTCTTGCACCATCACCACCATCATCATCACGGTGAAGGTCAGGTTCCTAATCATCATCATCAGCAGCAGCAGCAGCAGCAGGAGATGTTGCAGAATGCACAGATGGAGAAAAAGAATGGGCCTTTTGGGGAGTTAACAGTTGGAACAGCTGTGGATGCGCAAGCAGCATACGAGCATCAGGAGAGGTCCCAGGTGGTGACGTTGAAGGAGAAATGCCCCTTGGTGGATGTTGCAGCAGAAGATCAACAAAGGCAACCTGTGGAGTGGATGTCGGTGACCGGTGAACAGTACGCCAAGATAGTTACCATGATTGGTGGAAGTCAGCATAGGACATCCTCGGTGGGAGACTGCACCGTGTCTAGTGGTCAGCAGCTAGCGGAAGACGTTGGGCTGAATGCAGTCAAAAGAAACAACTTGATTGTTCCAGATGCTGGTGATTCCAGGCATTGTAAACCCCTGAAACCTAAACTACCCGATGGCAGTTTGTCTTCTACTACTACTACTAACCACGAGGCCATGAAGGTCATAACCCCTAACACTTCGAACGGTAACAGCTTCCAGGAACTTAATCTAAGGACTGCTGAACAAGGCATGATGGGACTTGTTTCCGCTGGAAATCCGTGCATGGTACCTTTGAGGAACAGCTATCTTTCCGGACACCATTTCCATCAGCAACAACATCAGCAACAGCAACAAGTACATGAAGTCTTACAGCAGATGTGCGTGAACGTCAACAAGGATAATGTGATTAGAGGAACTCCCGGGATGGGTTTGGGACCTGGAAGCAACTTGACCATGGTTGGACCAAGGCCATTGGCACCAGCAACTTCCAGAGTTGTCCCATGTAATACTACAGACACTGTGATAAATCAACCGTTGATCATGTCCGTTGCTGCCAGCGCAACCAACGACTTCACTTACGCCAACACATTAGATATGTCCAGGAACTTGCAGCAGTGCACCACGGCCACCGGTCATCATCATCATCATCAGCAGCAGCAGCATCAGCAGCAGCACCAGCACCAGCAGCAACCCCAAACCCAAGTGGTCAACATGAACCTTAACGTGCTGAATGGCATCTCGGTGACATCTTCCCCAATGCCGGTCATCAGGCCAGGCTTATTCGTCCACCCCACATTGGGCACCTTGAACCCTTTGGTTAACCAGCACCAAGTGACCCAGTCGGACCTTCATCAGGGTTTGGTTCAGATATCTGGCAGGCAACACTTGGGTCAGAGTCAGCAGATAGTTCTGACGCAGAACCAGATTGTCCTCCCGCAACTCGTTGGACCATCGCACGGGAACTGCATCGTGCCCGATGTGATGTACCCTTCCGGACATCCAGCAGCAGGTCACCACGGGCATCAAACGGTGGTAGTCCAGAGCGTTCCATCAGGTTCCACGTGTCACAGAAGCCAGCAGCATCACGTGTTGTCCCACGGTGTTGGAACGGTGAACGCGGCCAACATGGTGCAAACGGGGGGATTTCTGGAGGGCGTGGTTCTACCATCGGCCAATAACAATCTAGTTAGTCCAACCACCGTGGTAATCGGGAATTCCAAGCCTGCAAACATCTACGAACAACACGCCGTAAACGATGTTCACCACTTGGAACCGAAAGATCAGCAGCAATCTTCCGTGTTCACCGTGACGAGGGATTGCGGCAAGACACCGGGGGTGATGGTCAACGGAGCGGATGTAGGCAGGACAACGAACGGATTCAGGACATCTGCAGGAGTAGGAAACGAAATGGATCCTAAGATGATGCTGAAGGCGGGATTGGTTCTGCCGGTTTCAGACGGAATGGGTAACCCGTCAGCGCATCATCAGCTTTTGGTATCTGCCGGTTGCAGTCAGCTCCTCATGGCAAACCCCTTAGCACAGGGTCAGACAGTGGCCCTCACCAACGTCCCCACCCACCATCTGCCGGCAATGTCTGTGGGCAACGTAACCGCGGTTACCGCATCCATGACCCAGGTGTTCCCGGCGATCGGGGTTGCTCCGCAGATCATGGGGCAGCCCGTGAGCCCACTTGTGCAGTTCGTCAACACTTTCGCGGCCATGGGGTCGCTGCAAAGCCCCGTGTTCATCCAGAGTGCCCCATCATCAACGTGCCACCCTTTTGACCATTCTCCCGGCATTCAAGGGTTCCATAACGTTGGTGGCATTATTAACGGTGCAGTGCCAAACGATTTCACCCGTTGCCAGTTCCAGCAACAACAGCAACAGCAACATCATCACCATCACCACCACCATCACCATCATCATCCGGGGGATATGGTTGATTTCAGAGGGGTCAACCCAACTACGGTGACAATACCTTGCTTGCCGGAAGGTCTAACCGCTATCCGGCCTACGACAGATGCCTCGATGCTCCTATCTGGTTTGACCAGGAAGAAAGGGAACAGGAGGAGACCGAGGAAACCCGGTGCCCAGACGGTTGCCTCCATGCTCCAGATGGGGATGGCCAACTGCAACCAGGCAACGGTTAACAGGAACATGGTACCGCAGCCGCCGCAAGCGCAGATGTTGCAGACGGTGACTTTCCTTCCCGGTGGCAAGATGCAACCTCATGGTGCCCCAACGTTGATGAACATGAACTTCCAAAGCCCTGGCCAGCAGATGTTCGCTACCGCTGCCAACCCTCACGCGCACTACAACATGGTGCACCCGGTGAATCTGATCAGCGCGCAGGGCAGCGTTCCTACCCAAACGGCCTTCCTCCAAAACGTGCCCTTACACTCGGTGAACGTTCCTCTACATCCGGTCACCGTTCTGCCGGGACTCCACGGTGTGTCCATCATCAACGCTGTCCCGGATTCGGTGACCTTAGCCGACGCGAACTCTGTGCTGGCGCAACACGCGAACAATCAACAGTTCCGGCAACAACCACCACCCGTTCCTCCACCACCGCCACCACCTACCCACTGCACCTCTGCATCTGAGGACATGGTGGCTCAACGTTTCGAGCTGTCCGTAATAGTCAACGACCAGTTCCATCCAGGCATCGTTGTACCGGCATCTTCTAAAGCAACGTACTGCGCCGCTTCATCCGCGTCAGCTTCTTCGTCATCGTCGTCGTCGTTGTCCTCCTCATCTTCGCAGTCTTCAACTGAAGGACATTCGCCATCAGTAACTGTTCCTAACCCTAATCCTCCTCCTCCTCCTAATGGTTCCTCATCATTATCTTCTTCTTCCTCATCTTCTTCCTCATCGTCAACTTCCTCCTCCTCTTACACGACGACAGCTGATGAACCATCAGCCAGAGGTAGCCAACCATCCCCTGATTCCTCCAGCCCATTACTAGCGCAGAAATCATCCCAACAGAATGCCAGAAGTGGTGGTGGTGGTGGTATTGGTGGTAATAGTGGTGATTCAGAGGAGCAAGTGATTAGTTGCGACTCTGCGAACGAAGTGGCGCAATGCGTAGGACAGGAGATGGTGTCCACGGATGGTGATGGCTTCGAAGGGGAGTTGCTGATAGTTGGTAATGGGGATTCGGATTGCATAGCAACCGAGGAATGTGTGGTGGCATCTTGGGAAGACTGCGAAGGGTGTCCTTCGAGCGAGGCGATCCCGATGGACGCGGTTGCGGTGGGGGCAGCGGCAGCTTGCGGCAGCCCACAACCGCAAGACGAAGAGGAGGTTGTGGGGTCTTCCGATGGACAGGTGACGGACCAGGTAACCAGGGTTAACTTCGATGATGTACACCACGGTGACGGTGGTACGATGGATGACGGTGTGCTGGAGGAGATGAACTCTTCGGAGGAGGTGACGGATGGGCAACCGTGCTGCAACAAAAATAGGCAAGATGTGGCAGATGTTACATCAGTTCGTCAAGGTATGTATCACGTGCTTTTAAATGTTATTATGTATGTAACCTGACATACGGTAGAACCTCCCAAAACTAATATCCTCTCTAAACTATTACGTACAAACATCCGGTTGAACACAGACAAAAGTTGACCACTGTTCAGCGAGTACTACGGATATAGACATATATGTACAGTGAAACCTGTTTATAGTGGAAAATCAATGGACCGCAAAACGTTTCCACCATAGACAGGTTTTATCTTCTACATAGAGAGGTTTATATAAAAAAGCGATTCATCCTGTCAGTGGCCCAAAATGAAGGATAAGATTTTCCACTACAGCCAGGTTTCAATGTACAGTAGAACCTCCTGAAACTACTACATTGGGACCGGATGTTTTTATAAGTTTAGAGAGGTTATTTGTTTGGAGAGGCAAGTTGCAATCGGGAGGCCTGCTTTGGGACCGGCATTCGGTATTTTACAGAGGATATTAATGAGTTTATAGGGTATTTGTTTAGAGAGGTTCTAATGTAGCACATACTGCCCTACATTAATTTTCCATGAACTTTTAAAAATACGTTGACGACATGTTAAGCTAGGTTCACACTAGAGTTCACATTGCCGTAGAAGTAAAATAAAGTAACGTAGGAAAGTGGAAAGTAGAGGTGGTGTAGAGGTTCACATATGTTCATACTGCAGTAACAGAGAATTAGGTGATCAACCAATCAGAATGCTGCACCTGTTTTTAGTCAAAATGGCGGCGACAATGTGGATAAATTTGCTGAAAATAGGACATTGGGCCCTTTGGATTCCATTATGCCCATTGGGTCCTTTTGATGCGATTGGAACCAATTGGCCATTTGAATTCATTTTTAACCATTGGGCCTTTTCGACTCTATTAAGACCATTGGGTCCTATCGATTCATCTATGACAATTAGGCCCTTTCATTTCAAATACTACCATTGGGCTCTTTGGATTCCATTAGGACCATGGGGCCCTTACAACTGTATTAGTACCATTGGGCCATTTTGATTCCATTGGGACCATTGGACCCTTTTGATTCCATTGGATCATTGGACCCTGTCGATTCCATTGGGACCATTGGACCCTGTCGATTCCATTGGGACCATTGGGCCCTTTCGATTACATTGGGATTATTTGGCCCTTTCGATTCCCTCAGGACCGTTGGGGCTTTTTGATTTCATTAGGACAATTAAGCCCCATTGGTTTCGTTAGGACCATCAGGCCTTGACGGTTATATTAGGAACATTGGGCCTTGGCGATTCCGTTAGGACCATTGGGTCCTTTGGTTCTGTTAAAACCAATAAACCCTTTCAATTAAAATAATATGTGGGCCCTATGGATTACATTAATGACAAAAGTGTTTTGAAAAGGGCGGAAGTCAAAAAGAGGAGGAGCTAAATGGTCACGTGTTTGCAGTAACCTACGTGATTGGTTCAGTCACTACTGCTTCTACTTCTACTTTCCTACGGCATCATCCTACTACTGCTAGCTACTTTACTTCATCCTACTTCTACTTTCGTTCTACTTCCTTCCCACAATGCAACATTCTACTTTACCTTACTTTACTTCTACTGTGGTGTGAACACTAGTGTGAATAAACGAATTTATGCTAGTGCCCCCCAATGAGGTCCCAATGGATCCATTATTTTGTTCCTTATAAGGGTATGCTCTTATATGGTGCACAATTATATGCATCAAGGGAGGATACAACCTGTCTTTTTGTAAGGGAATGCCCTTATAAGGGGTGCTGTAATAAATATAAGAATAACATATGTTTACATTAAATTAAATGAAAGCGTTTTATCTATGAACTATATTGCATAGGGCCTAATAAATATTATAAGAATTCTAATTCTCATTTGGCAGCAGCAAACTTTGTTTAATTGCCTACAACAATGGCGTCCAAAAATCTCACATTTAGATTTTGATTTGAATATTGATTTAAAAAACATGTTACAGCACATTTATAAGATTAAAAAATTAGGAAAATTCCCATTGTGGAATGTGTATGCAAATGAGTGACTCCCTTTCAAATTTGCATAACATTTTTCTGCTCTTTGTGTTATCTGATCATAGCAAGGTACTATAATTACAGTTCATTGTGTGGAATTTTTATTTTTCTGCATACAAATGTTACACTCTGATTTCTTTGTTTCTTGCTTATTTCCAAATTTGTGTATATGTTAGTAAGTTAATATATTACATTTTAGATTCGTCTTTTGCGGTCGCTTACCTTGTAAATTGTTTCATGTATAGTCCCAAATTATAAAGTCAGACATGTCTACTGCGAAACAAATTCCTTGAGAGCGCCATCTGTCGCCCATTTTTAAACTACATATCAATATCCAGTTTGTTGACAACAAAGAAGTCACGTGGTACTACAAAAACACGACTAATAAACACGACTCTCCAAAACAAGTCCATAATTAAATAGGATTTTGGCATTAACAAACAAAAAAAAACTTAAAAATGAATTTCAAAGGGTTAAAACACTTTAGGAATGAACTGATTGTAAAGTAATTGCAAGAAATGCATTTACTAGTTGCATAGCATCAATTAATACTTCCGGGTTTGTTTGAATATAAATTACCTGACTAGTGGCTGTCATATTAAACCTCTATTAATTAAGATAGGTGCATGAACATGTTATTCAGGAGTATTTAGTTATTTATGTGAAATCGAGAAATTCATTAAATATCTGACAGGTCAGTGAACAATAAATTTCAATCAGATAGCTATATTGCAAATTTAGATAATGTATATAATACAGGAAAAACAGGGTTAAAGTGTGAGTTTTAATTAATTCATGCCACATTGAATCTCACATTAAATAGATCATCAATTGGGACAGTAATAAATTAAAAAGTCACAGTTTAGGCACATAATATCAAAATTATTTATATAGTATGAATATCATTTTATACATAATTATTTATTTGCACTATACTTAAGGAAAATACTTATTTAAAAATAATAGAAATTTTGTTACAGTTATATTTTGGTTAAACTACCAGGAAGTACTTTTTAGTAGCGATATAGCAAGAAAGTTGCTCCTAACAGTTTCAGGTTTTCCTAATGACAGAAATGATATTTATCATGCCTTCATGTATGCTTGATATGCTAATTAACTATATAATTTAATACAGAAATAAAAAAAAATTGGCTGTAATTTCAACGCACACACTAATAAAAAAAACTGTGAAAAACTGTTTAAAAAACAGCTGTGTTTTTGGCATAATACTTCCGGGGTGGCTGTTGGTTGAATTTATACTACAGGGTCTTGCATAAATTATTGGACATATACAGGGTCGGTAAAAAGTGTGCAACTTTCGTGAATAGCTTTTTACATATGACATGTATCAAGAATGTATTATCTGCGTTCCAGCTTTTCAACCATTGAAGATAGGGCACAATTTCCAATTAGGAACTTGAAGAGCACATCGAATTTAGTTCATTAGAATTATTTTCAGAATTTTTGGTGCATTTATAAGCCGTAGAGAAATATTCGAAATGATCAATACTGTGCGCTGCAGTGAAGCAACTCCTCGTTCATCTCAAAACCCGCGCATTTTTCAAAAACTTCTCTACAGTTTATAAATGCACCAATCTTCCTGAAAATAATTTCAAACAATTAAATCGGATGGGCTCTACAAGTTCCAAATTGGAAATTGTTCCCTATCTTCAACGGTTGAAAAGTTGGAACGCAGATAATACATGTCAAACATAGAAAGTTAGACTTCTTATTGCCAGAGTATTCAGACAAAAGTGCTAATTTTAATTTTATGGTATTATAAAAAAACACTTTTTAAATGATATACTGTATGTCCAAATAAGATGAAAGGGAAGAAGTAATACTCAAAAGGAAATTCATATCGTATGAGTTACACAGTAAGTATCCTGCAAAAATATACCGACAGGAACATAGTATTATTAGATTGACTCACGTACATCATGAATATTATTGTTCAACAGCTCATCAATGTTGCAACAATAAACGTCTAAATTTAACACCAAGTATAAGTAATATATTGGACTTAGAACCAACTTATTTATCATAGGGTAAAAACAAGGAAGTCTGATTCAAAGTCATGAAGATTGCCAACCTTGTTCACCTTGGTTCACTGTCAATGAAAAGATTTTATGCAGTAGCTTGTGTTCTATGGATGTAAACCATGTATTATTCATTATGTTAAATTGCTGAAGTATAAGGTTAAATAATGATTGCGAATTAATTATGTGAATTATTTAAACGTCATATAATATTATAATACTATTGTCATTGTTTATATTCTATGTACATACATTATAGTGTATTTCTATATAAAACTGTTACAGTTATGAGAGAAAAACATTTAGTAATTCAAGCTGCATGTATAGTAAAACCTGTTTATGGTGTAATCTCAAGGGACCGGAAAACTATCCACCATAAACGGGTTTTCCAGCATAAAGAGGTTTTTATGAACATTTATCATACAGTATATGGTCTTAAAAGGTTCCATTTTTTCCAACATAGAGAGGTTTGCACCATAAACAGTTTCCACCATAGACAGGTTTCCATTATAGGCAGGTTCACAACACAGACAGGTTTCCACCATAGACAGGTCTCCAAAATAGACAGGTTTCCACTATAGACCGAATATCAACATAGACAGGTTTCCACCATAGGCAGATTTCCACCATAAAGAGCTTTCACCACAGACGGATTTCAACCATAAAGAGTTTTCACAATAGATTCCACCATAATTAGGTTTCTCCAATGAAGAGTTTTCACCACAGACAGGTTTCAACCATAGACAGGATACCAACATAGACAGGTTTCCACCATAATGTTTCCACCATAGAGTTTTCACCATGAATATATTCCACCATAAATAGTTTCCACCATAGACAGATTTCCACCATAAAGAGTTTTCACAATAGATTCCACCATAATTAGGTTTCTCCAATGAAGAGTTTCACCACAGACAGGTTTCCACCATAGCCAGGATACCAACATAGACAGGTTTCCACCATAATGTTTCCACCATAAATATATTCTACCATAAAGTTCCCACCATAAAGAGTTTCCAACATAGAGTTTTCACCAAAAATATATTCCACCATAAAGTTCCCAACATAAAAAGTTTCCACTGTAAAGAGTTTTCACCATAGACAGGTTTCCACCATAAAGAGTTTCCACCACAGACAGATTTCCAACACAGACAGCTAGAGTTCCACCATAGACAGATTTCCACCATAAAGTTTTCACCATAAATAGGATTCCACCATAAAAAGTTTTCAGAATAAAATTTTCACCATAGACAAGTTTCCACAATAGACAGGTTTTACTGTAGTATAAAATAATTTAAAAATGTAATTATGCTTTCGATTCATATTGCCAATACAAAAATTCTACTTCAACGAAGTTTTGGTTTTTCCAATGAGACAATGTGGCCATAATAAAATACTGTCACGTTTCACGGTCATCCATGGAAAACAATGTTAAATTGGAGGAAAACAGATTCAAACATTTTACACAAATAATTATCAGTAAAAATGTCATGCATGTTAACATTATCAAAATTCACCAGATTTAATGTCATTTAAAATTCATTTTAATTAGCCAACACTTTCGTGGGAAAATACCAAGGTGCGGTTGTTGTAAGAAACCGATATATCTTTGGTAAATAAATTGTTTGTTTGGATTAAGTCACAAGGATTTAGACCAATCACAACATTGATCTTGGCTTCCCAAAACCAACACGTCAGTAACTTTACAGTAAACCATCTTTACGACCTTGTAATCCAGTGTCACGTGAAATAACCCGTTCACATTATTCAAGTCAAGACTAATCTTCCTTTTACAAATAAAAAACACTTGACTGCAAGCAAACAACTAAGTCAAAAATAATTATTGCACGAATATAGGAAATTAATAAATTCATTGGTAAACAAATGATAACAAGTCTAATACGAAAAAAAGTTTTTTGGGTAATAAGATTTATTTATACATCGACATGAGCTTCAATGTTTTTTTTAAAGGTTGGCCCACAACCAGTGAAACTAGCATCTACCTCTCCCCCTGCTAGAAAGGAGCCACTACCACCAAGTCGTACACTTTTTAAACATCCAATGAACTACCTGATGTAGTATACCAACTGAACTACCAACTGGTGGTAGTGGCCCCTTTCTAGCAGGGGGGGGGGGGTAGGTAGAGGCTAGATCGGAAGAGCAC
>JAQIWR010002261.1:0-11515 GCA_034695945.1 Glomeris hexasticha
ATCTAAAGTGTCCAATGGTCTCAATGAAATCCAAAGGGCCCAATGGTTGAAATAAAATATGAAGGGCCAAATGGTCTTAATGAAAACCAAAATGCAAAATAGGTGTCATGGTATGCAAAGGGAATAATACAGTCTGATGGGCACAGTGGCCCTAATGGAATCTAAATGGTCCAATGGTCCTTGTGTAATCCAAAGGGCCTAATCGAATCTTGAAGGCATAATGGGCCTAATGGAATCCAAATTGACCTAAATCAACACGTGTTTGTTGGTAGGCATGATTTATAGCTACCCTACCAAGTCATCCTAAAAGCTACCACCAGGTGGCGCAAAAATTTGTTCTTGAGGCCTATACACAAGGGCACTGAACGAATGGAAACGTTTCATCTGATGGAATTTGTAAAAGCTCCTGCAGAAGCAATGCATATATTAAGATAATTAAAGAACCATTTGCACGTTCCTAAATGCGCATGCGCAGTTTGTTCAGCGCCCTCTGGTGGTCGCAAATGGAACTGCAACTGGGTGACTTTTTAATACACAGTGCATGTTCAAAAACTTCTCCAGTTTGGATATAAAATTACTGTGAAGGTGTAGCAGAGATTTTCATTTGGCCACACTTTGGGATCTGCATTCTGCCACTAGAGGGCGCCTTTCTGTCGTTCAGGTCGTTGACAATTGGATTGTGATTTCATGAACCTGGTGCATATGTTACAGGCAAACGCGTCACTCAGGTAGTGATGCCATTCCCTAGGCAAAGCTGTCATAAAAAAACACCGTAAAACGCCAATTGCGCGTTAACTAAGCGTTTTATCGAAACATTAGCGTGAACCTAAATTGTTCTGATGCTCGAATTACATATCATAAGCATATTTTCACAACTTTCATAATCTTCGATTACGTTTAATGACAGACTTTTCATAATTTACATGTTCGTCGATCACGTAAGTGACGTTAATAAACGTGATCGAAGTTTCCGAAAATTTCGCAAAGTAGACTATAATATGTAACTCGAGCATCCGAACAATTTAGGTTCACGCTAATGTTCCGATAAAACGCTTAGTTAACGCGCAATCGGCGTTTGACAGTGTTTTTTGTGACAGCTTTGCCTAGGGAATGGCATCACTGCCTGAGTGACGCGTTTGCCTGCAACACATATATTATTTGAGATATGTTATTAATAATTACTTTAATACAGCTATTTGACCAATTATAATAAGAAGACTACATTGTATAGTGTGTCTCAACTCAAGGTTGCAGCGATTCGCTACTGATTTCTTGCTTTACTTAGTAAACATTTTAACCAAAAAAACTTTTCATGATGCAAAATTGATGTAACTTACTTAACAAAGTTAATTGAAGTGTATTTTCCCATATTTTTACTCAGGGATTATGTGATATTATTTTTTAACAAACGTTGAAATGTGCAATCTTGAGTTGAAACTCAGTATACATATGGAAAGGGCGTTTTTTGAAAAGTATTTTTAAAAGTTGGTAAAAATATACATTAACTTGATTAAAATCACAGGATTGTGTGTTGAAAAGTTCAAGAACCTAAAACGTAAAACTACAGGGATATATTGCAACTTCCAAGTGTTTATTACTGTAAGTTAAATTGCTGAAGCGAGAAAATTGACAAAGAGCCAAATTATTATTGCCTAAAAGGTTATTTTTCCATACTTTCACGTAAACATACTGAATTGAAATATTTTGGCACAAATAACGCTGTTACTTTTTCGAAAACTTTTTCAGAACTTTTTCAAAAACCAAAAAATGTAAGTTCAGTAGTCTGGTAATGTTTTAGTTCAGCAGTGCATGAAATCACAACATACTTAAGCCAAGTCAGTTGACAGGAAATTGTTGTTCGGCCATCTTGAATGTTGCCATTGTGTATATAGTACATATGAAGGTGTTGCTTGGCAGATGGAGGAGGCACAGTGGACAAAGAGGACATTGAGGAACCAGTGGCAATAATGAAGTCGCCACCAGAACCAACTAGAGTTAAATCACCAGAACAACTTCTGGTTAAATCGCCCGAACCTGTTAAGTGGACTGTACCATTGGAAACAGGGAGTATTCAGTGGTCCGGATCTCCTAAAATTGAAGGCACAAATTTTAAATTTTTTTTCTTCTTAATTAAATTTTAAAATACATTATAATCTGTATTAAAAGTTACATTTAATTGTGTTGTAACAGGTGATGGGATAAAAGTTTTGAGGGAGGAACCAAGAAGCCCTCCAACCCTAACTCCGGTGTTGCACCATTCGCGTTCTCCGCCTGTCGTATCACCCGTAATGGAAACCGCAGGTAAATTTTAACGGAAAATATTACATTGCATTTTGACATTTGCATGATGCAAGATTATAATATTATTTACCTTATTAAATCGCTTTAATTTCAATTTGAACACTTTATTTCGGTTTTTATTTTACGGACCGCTGTTACGTAGCGCGTTTTCGTTTTAATTTTTCCGTGTTTTTAGTTTGGTTTTGCTACTTTTCATTTATGTGCTAGGTGTGCTGACGAATGGCGACACGAAAGTCACTACTATTGATGGTGGGACTTCAGAGTTTTAAGCCAGGGAATTTTTATGGAAAAGGTGATAATTTTTTGAAAAAATGGTGCGGTGATCGAGAAAAAAAATAAGTTTCGGTCCAGTAATAGTAATAATAAGAATATGCTGCAATTTAGGCATTATTTAAGATGAAATACTTTGTTATGTCCGAGGTTTCTACGAGGGGAATTGCTTATTTTGTGGGGTATTTTACAGGTGTCGCGAAATCCGGCGAAGAAATGGCCGCCGGCGTTACTTCGACAACTATGACTTCACCATCTTCTAGCCGTTCTTTAGCTTCAGATGTTTTGGAAAGAGCCCGTACTCGTTTCGATCAATTCTGGGGCAAATCGAAAGAGAAATAACCAAGAAACTTAACAGTAGAAAAGAGATTTACAAGAAGACCTCCGTTTTGAAACGGCCGCCAAGTGACGTCACCGAGGGAAATGTTGCATAAATCATCGTGAAATGGTACCACAGGGGTTATATATATGAAAAAACACGCGGAGGAGACTGAAAAGCATACATTTGGTGATGTGATGCTCAACCATGTTTATATTATTTCCTATTAGTTGCAGATTTATAACCGGTATTCAATTTGCATTCGAAATCGATGCAAATTCTCCCTGGCGCAACATCCTTGCAGCGGTGAACGTGGCATGCAATATTTCGTATGATCCAGGCGATAGGATATTGCGCGGTGACCCGTTGATCGCAAGAAAGTTGCGCGAGAGACCGACCGCGTTTTGCAGCTTCAGCACGATCGATATCCAAATATATTTGCACATTTTGTGATGAAATCGGTGTGCAACTTCATTCCCCACGTAGAGTGGATGCTTGGTTAAATAATGTTAAAATGTGGCTTTTTATATTCGAAGCGTTTACATAGGTATGCTTAATATATAATTTAAATGCTGGACATGGAGAAAAATCTCGATCGCGCAACTTTATTGCTTGGCAATATATGGCGAGCAATGTTTGATCACGTGACGCGGTTCTTGCCTGCGGGTCGCGCAACAATTTAATGCATGGGAATTTATGTTGCGCAAGGAGGTTGCGAAAGTGCGGTTTAATCAAGGCTGAATTTTCGTCGGAATTTTCGCGAATTAAAACTATCCGATTAAGATTTGATTTCACAAACGGATTATACAAAGCAACTGATTAAAGTGTTGCGCGAAATATTAGCCAAATTTGTTCGTTTAATTTCTTTCGATCCATCCGCTATTTTGATCCGCATTCGATTTTTGGGCGCCATCTTGTTTTATAAACGGCAAACAGGTTTCCGAATAAAGATAATATCTCATCCAAATTGATAATAATTATAATTTATACAGTTGCGAGAATTAAACTGAAAGAATAGAAGATATTTAGTCGCCGTTTCGGTGTTTGCCGGGAATTTTATGAAATTGATGCCGTTGTTGGTTGGCAGTTTCAAGATGGCGGCATCCGATCGAACGTTTTTGCGTCGCATTATTTGAAAACTTGGAAAACGGCGAAAATTCGCTCTACGGATCGTATTTCAGTCCTCCTGTGAGTATTTGACAACCAATATTTGGTGCGAAAGTGGCGATGAGGGTTATTTGTCAGCTAGTTTTTGGATTTTAGACGAAAATTGCAATTTGATTCAGCGTGTATAAATTTTAGGCCTAATTATTTGCTAACATAATCCATCGCAGTATTTTTATTTTACACAAGTTTGTGATCATTACACATATATTAATTATACGATTCGTGTTGGAAAATTAAGCCGGTTATAACAAGAGCGGATTTATCCGATTTCGTTTCGATTTTAGCAGATTTTTGCACAACAATGATTAATCCATGTTTTATTTACATTAAAAAATACATTAGGTCACTTAAAAAATACTGAGTATTCCTGTAAATTAATACCATGATTTTAAATTTACCAGATATTTGTGCAAAAATTAAATTAAATAAATATACAAAATTGATGTATATTCCATCAAGATTCCATATTAAATTGTTTTCAATACACTGATTGCATTCAGTCTTCCTGTTAAAATATCATTACTGTATCTATTTTACTAATTTTGAGTAAATCTTCCAGTTTTTACATAAAAATTTCGTTTTATTGACCGGTGTATTTTAATTGTCACTGCCATATTTTCTATAAATCTTTAATATTTCCCCAGGTTGTGAATTTAATTCGCATTTATTCTAAAATTGTTATTAAAGGAGAACTGACACGGTTTTGTAACATACTACCCTGAAAAATGGGCAACATGAAGTAAAACATTGTATGAATGAAGTGTCGGAACGGAATCTCTGTGAAAAATAGTAAAAAAAAGTTATTAGCGATAGCAGTTCGGCGACATAGTCACGCCCATGCCACACCTCCCATTGGGATTTGCAAGGATATGGGCGTTACACTCCGTTTTACACTCCGCGGATTTATTTTTGAAGAATTAATATAACTAAAACTACTATGGTGATCGTGCTCAGATTTTCAAGTTTGAATCACAATATTGTGAATGTTGCTTGCAAAAATTCTCACTAGAATCGGTGACATTAAAAACAACTGTCAGTTCTCCTTTAAGTTACAATGCAGGATTGAATGCAACCAAGTTTGCACTGAAATCTCACGCGACTTTCCTCTAAAAACCAAAACTGGCTTTTACTTTTCATTTATATCATAATGGTGAATATTGCAATGTGTATCATTGTAAACAAACTGCAAACCACAATGACTATATTAACAGTTGCATCCTTTATTCTTGCCATTTTAACCGCGCGGACGGGAGCAAAAACCGCACGCGTACATGTAGGCCTTTCGATAACCGCTGGAATATTATATATAATATACACATACACAATTAAGACAAAACCTATACAATTAATGTACTGTTACCACAATTGCAAGTTTGTAAAAACGAACACGTACTACTATTAGGTAAACATATTATTATTATTATATGATCGTAGTAGATTTTCTGTCAGCTTCGTAGCCGTTTAATAATTACCGGTGTGTGAAATTTCCATGTCATTTCCGCCAATTGATTGCTACTACACATTTAATATCTTAACAAATTAAATAAACAGAACTTGGGGTAAAAATATACACTATATATATTTACATGCGGGTAGGTTTGTCGCGACAAGTTTTCTCACTCGACCTCATTTTTTCATTTTAAACCGTCATTATTTTGGAATGCATTAAGTATTCTTTTCATCGAAAAACTACTATGTCACATCTAGATTTCCCTATAAATTCATTACTAAACCCAGATTTTGTTTTAAATTCCAATACGATGAAAATCTTCATTCGACGATGTTGATGATGAGCGGCTTTCCTTTCGGATCGTCGAAACGATCGTTCGTGTGGATGCTTGCGAGTGCAGTTATGCCAATACCCAATCCGATCAGCATTATCAATGTGATCAATATTCCCATCCAGATGCCGATGGAGAAAAATCCAATGCAGTCCCACGGCTCGCCGAAAACTTCCCCCGTTACGTTAAACGGTTGGAGCTGCGTAAGAAATGTTTGTTTTAGTTGCAACAGTGGACCAAATATCGTCGGAAAAATATGCAGAAAACAATGCAGGACATTCATTTATTTCGCTAGTTTTCCCGGAATCAACTTTCGCCATTTAACCCCGCCCACAAAAGAAAATGGCGTCTTAAATAAAACAGCTGTAAAACTTCCTTATGGGCAAGGGCAGCCATTACGAAGTTTGACCCTTGCAGAAAAATTAGCTTATCAAATATAAATAAACCTGCGTATGTTGACCAATCAGTTGCGTAAAAATCTAATACACGGAAAATGTACTACAGTAGAACCTCTTTAAACTAATATACTCGCACTCCTCTGAATGTTCCAAGCCCAATTAAACGATTACCTAAACGCTCCATTGTTCGTAAATTGCAGGTGAGTTAATGCACAATAGAGCGTTTAGCTAATCGTTTCATTAGGCTTGGAGCATTCAGAGCAGGGCGAGTATAGCATAGAGCTCTTTCACGTGACATCACAGCCAAGGGGTGGGGCTTATTATCCGCCCACTGAGGTACCAACATGACCGGTTTGTAGCTGCACGTGGCTGCAATTGTCCTCATAACTACTTTCTATAATCCTGCATTTAGAGCAATAAAATACAGAGACCGAGCCGGTAAAGTGTTGTCAGCCATTTATGTGGTACCTCAGTGGGCGGGAAATTTTCCCATGATGCACTGCGTTGTCACATGCCTGAAAGAGCCCTATTGGGACTGCGTGTCTGTATTAGTTTAAAGAGGTTATTTGTTTAGAGCTGGCAAGTAAGTTACAAAAGGGGAGGCCCATGTCGCGACGGGGTGTAACAAACCGGTTCACAACCGTGGTCTTTTTACTTAAACTCCTCCTCTTTGATGACGTAGCACGAACGGATTGTTTCTTTAGGGTGTTCGATATCATTTTACAGAGGAGGATATTAGTTTATAGGGTATTTTGTTTAAGGAGGTTCTACTGTACAATGAAACTCGAAAGGACAGGGCTTTTTGGTTTCCTGTAGCCGAAGTTTCTTGCAGAACCTCTGGTACAATAAACTTTTACGAATTTCACGGCACGGTTTCCGTACGTACCTGGAGTTTGGCAAACTGCACCGACGCCACGGTATACGTATTGGTCATCGCGTTCGACCTGGCCTTAAAGTAATCACCGGCGCAGTGGTACGAAAATGTCGCCGGGGCCCAAAGACCGTGCACGTTCAAACTGTTGTTGCCCTTCTTCGTTTGACCGTCGACGGTCGTCTCGAAGTCCACGGTAAAACTCCTCAAGTACCAATCGTCCCTGATGTCCAGTTCGAAATCCATGCTGAATGCCGCGTGAAAAGAATTGTTAGAAAGGGCCCTTTGAACATCACGGTAACGCGTCGTTTACCTCATCTCGAGCTTAGTGAAGTTGGTGTCCTTGTACGATAGATTCCAACTAAACAAATGAAGATTATTATTACATTTTAGCCGGAATAAGCTGGACACCCAATTCGATACGTACGTGTATTTCTTCGTCGTGCAATCGTCTCCCGGTGCTACGGTAGCCGTCAGGTCACCCAACGTGTAATTGGTTAACGGCGTCGAAGCCCCTTCCACGTTAATGTCCGAGATGAACACCGTGATGGTCTCCGCATACATCAAAGTGCAGTTTGCCGTATTGATTAACTGACCGGGATAGACCGTCGCGTTCCCTTCGTCAACTTTGGCGGCCAAAATGTGACGGTTCAAGTAACCGGGTTCCGGTTCTTCCAAACCGTCAGCCTGTTACAAAAGAAAGTAGTGGATAGTTGAAATGGAGATGCACTAAGAGGTACTTGTAATGATGACAATTCAGTACTGTCTTTATTAAAAGCTCGACATGTTTCGACCAGACTAGCTGGCCATCCTCAGGAGCTACATTAATTACGAAATCATGCGTAAGAGCAGACATAGACTACAATGACGACTTACGCCTCTTTGACGAGTCAACCGGGCTTTTGTTACATGAAAGCCTATGGAGATCAGCCGCCACTTTTTATTTGAGAGGACTTAAGTGGCGTCGGCTTCTCAAGATTTGACACATACGGTACTCACCCATTCGGAATGACTTGCGGTGTACACAGCGGTGTACTTAGGGTATCTGGAAGTAACTTCCTGGATGACGTTGCCGATGATTTCATCTGAATAAGATAAAATTAAACACGTTTGCGAACGTTAAATTGCCATTGCGCGCGTCAAAGTTTAGAAGTTTGTACGGGGAACCGGTACCGTTCTTGGCAAGGGACCTTGCGCGGTCACTTTCAGCCGTGGCCGGAAGGTGAACCACAATGATGTTGTTGTCTTCTTTTGGCAGGGTGTACTCTCCGTCCGTGAGGACCGCGGCACCTTTGACGTCCGCGAGGGTCAGCAGGCTGCTCTCGGCTTCTTCGACTGACGGCAGGAGCACCGATGGACTCGAAGACACCAGATTCTGTAAGTTATCCTTGTTATTCCCCAGTGATAGTAACGTATAGTTTGTTTCAGCATAACCGTGGTCTCCATGCCACGCCCCTTTTCAAACGGTTACGTTGTAATAACGTCAAAAGGGCATTGCGTAATGGCCACAGTCGCGCTGCGACAGACTACACAGTTACAGTTTTGCAAACAATATATAAGTTTTGGTTTTATAAGGGGGAAGTGATGCATTATGGGTATAATTGAGGATTTTTTACCGCAACATTCTCGAAGGAGTTTTGGTCCTTTCCGCCGTACGCGTTACCGTAAATGCTGAAATCCTCTACGCTAAGCTGGAAAAAAAGGTTTTTAAATCAGTAAAACGTAATGGTAGTTAGTTAATGTAAGTTTAGTTTTAGAATAGTTAGATATTTTTGATGATACCAAGTCTTGGAGGAATACGATCAACGGGTTCTGGTTGTCGAGTTTCTCGAGGAATCCCGCTTTGAATTCAGGGACCGTGACGGTTTGCAGGGACGAAACTTGTGGAAGTGGTGTTAACCTGTTGGAATAATCGGGAACATTAACGAAATTTCAAATTAATTGTAGACAAATATGCAATATTTTAAAATAGGGCATAAATAGGCTTAAATAACTTTTAATGAAGCGATTGAAATCAGTATATAAAAACCGCGTTTTCCAATATGGACGCCTTAGTGAGTCAAAAAATAAAATGTGGTTGGTATAAACCCAGTTTTCTCACTAAGGACGCCATCTTTAAATGGTATTTCTAGCTTTATATACAGGAATAAGTGATTTCCAGGACATGGTCAGGGAATTCCAGGCTAATAACAGACTATAATGAGATGTATTTAGTGTGGATTTGTTCCCAGGTAATTAAAAGGCGTGGTCTTCACAGAATCCCATTTCAGTGAACTCTGTGTAAAGGGGGCGTGTCACGAAGGCCACGCTTATCCTGAGACAAACTGAATTTTGAGGAAAATATTCCATAATTTCATTTAAGTTTTAGGATTAGGTGTTTTGGGTGGGCAAACAAAGAAAAGAAGGTCGAAATTATTTGTTAAATTATGAAGGTAGAGATTACAAATGTTTGATATGTGTCGTCATGCAACTGACATTGCGCAATTTCTTATAACGCTTCCCTGAGATAACTAATTACTATTTGCGAAATCCAATATGGCCGGAAATAAACGCCTCGTTCCCAATATATGTCGATTAACTTGTTGTCCACTCCGTCATTTAAACATTTTCCCAGTAAAAACTAGTTTAAAGTTGAGGGAAACCAATTTCCTGATTAATTTATCCCGTGCAATATTGTTGCGCGGACCGAGTTGCACGCAACATCTCCTGCAGCAATTCTCAATGCAGGTATTGCGTGAAGCCGTCGGTTCCTCGCAAGAATATTGCGGCGGGGTAATATTGCTCGCGCAATGTTCTTGCACGGGAGTATTGCGCGCAATTCTGGACGCTGCGTTTTGTAACGGGTGGATGACGTTATGCAAGAAGACTGCGCAATAATGTTGCGGTAGGGCGATTCCATCTCTTTCTAACGCATTTACTCGATTGATCAGCGGTTTACGAATTAATTGAAGCTGTAGATAATTACAACGGTCGATTTATCATATTTTAGATGATTTTAAGTTGTAATTCAAGGGGTATTTTCACACGATTAACGGAAATTTACGATTTTTTGATCGGTGTTTGGAATATTCGAACGGAAATTGAGATAACTTACCGATCGGAACTCCATAATAACAGCGGGACTTCGTTTGAGCATAAGATCGGGGAAATAAGAGTAAAAACAACAAGTAAACACTCGCAGCGAAACATTCTCGTACTTTGCTCAGCTGCCAACCCGTAAAACCCGGTTCAGTAGCGGTAGCAATTTACATAATCACCGACTTTACGTGTTTATAGTTTTCATAGCGGCGGGTAGAGGGCGCGAGGGCGCAGCTCTCCGCCGTTTTACACTTGGGAAATACGCATTTTCGTGGCGCCACAAGCGGGAAATAACTCAACCATACATATAACGCACTTTGATTGGTCGATGACAAGGTAGGCGTCATCTTTAAGGATGGGCTACCTGTCATCCACCAATGGAATTAAGGCGCACGATCGTCGCTGGTTTTCATCGCTAGAGGTCGCGTTTGACATTCGGTTTCGGCATCGTCTGAAGGAGTGCATCTTTTGGGGAGAAATCTCGCGAGAATCTCGCCTTTTCTCGTTCTTTCTGCCGTTCTTCAATCGCGTCGAAATGGGTGAGTAAAAATTTGAGTTTTTAGGTGAAAAACTGAGTAATATCGCCGTTAAATTGATATCGATGGGTTCGTGGCCGTTCAGTGTGATCTATAGATTAATTTAGATGCGTTTTTGAATTAAAAATCTAAGATTTATTTCGTTTTTTTGTGTCTAAAAGTTGAACACGTGGCCTCGTTTTCCAGACATGCTTCTAAATAGCTGATTAAAAACTCAGTTTTTCACTGTTAAAAGTAGTTGTTTATCCATCATGCGGCATTATCCATTTTGAATTTATTGTGGTTATTTTCAAATCGAACCGAATTTATCAAAAATTGTAGAATTTTGGTTGGAAAAAGATTCAGAAAAATGTATTTTTGACATTATTTTTGTAGGCTTATATTAAATATGACATTTTCAACATGCTCCGCCCACTGGTTACATAACTCCACCCCTAAATTAAAATGTTTGAGTTGAAACAATGCATTACAAAAAACCACATAACAAAATTTATTATTTATTTCATTGTTTTCCAGTTTGCAAATTTAAATTAATTGCCCTGTGAAGAAGATGAAATAAAGGCCGAAATAATCACAAAATTCAATGTCATTAAAGGTGAACTGAAACGATTTTGTAAGGTACCCTGAAACTTTAACTATCTGAAGAAAAGTCACAAAGAAAGCAAGTGGTGCAACAAAATGCTTGTGAAAATTAGTAAAAAAAAAGTTATTAGATGTCAAAGTTTTATCGTATTTTTATCGAGACCCTTATAATTGATGCTCCCCTATCCAGAAAGCCAGGGGAGCATCAATTA
>JAQIWR010002262.1:0-11514 GCA_034695945.1 Glomeris hexasticha
GCTGCCAGCCCGCACGCAGGTGCATTAATCCCTGACCCCTAAAATGTGTTGACTCGTCGGTGTGACGTCACACAGCCGCCAATCTTTCATGGCGACATCTGTACTCATTTATAAAACTAAATAATTCATATCTCTGGCAATAATGCTTCAAATGACCTCAAATTTTGGGACAGTGTTCCTAAATTAGTGGCAATCAAATGCTATTATTTTGTCAGGGAATGTTGCATAACCCTGTCAGTTCACCTTTAATCTCTTATCAAATGTAGTACACATATATATTTAACAGTTGTGAATATTTTACTGTTTCCTCACTAATATTCCTATTTGAAGACTTACGTCTTTCATTAGATTTTATATTGATGATCAACAATTGAATATCCTGTATTATCAATTCATAGTTAAATCACATAGCTAGGGCCTGCATCATATTTACAGCTATCGATATCTAGATCTAGATAATAACTTTTGCCCAAATCTGTTGCACCTACTTGAAACTGCCGATCTGTTTTAAAGCACTCTTGGTGGTTAGAGTTTTAAATTTGGCATTTTATTAGCACAATAAACAAGGTGTTTGCATTATTAAGAGTTTTGATGTTGTCGTTAATTTAGCAATCAAATGGCATCACAGGCAATATCAAATATCACTAGGGAAAACGTGTCCCGAAAATTCATCTGGTCTGTGCTCGTAATTTTTCCGGTGACGTCATACACAGTAATATAATTTCATATTTGTGTTCAATTATGCTGCTCATTGGCGGTCGTATAGTAATTTTTTGGGATAATGATGCGGGTTTTGGCCTGAAGCTACTGTATTATCACAGTTGGCGTTATTACAATAATTCCCAACTAATTGGCATAAGCCGAGTTATATATAGTGGAAGTGCTGAAGACAATATGGGATGTTAAATTATGTTATTAAGCCCTTGAAATGTTGTTAAGAGCTCTACATTGTTGTAAAATACTCATAAACTGTTCTGCTATTACCATTTCAAAACTATACGTACCATTATTTCAACACCAAACTTAGTGACAATTAACACAGTTCATTATTTATATTATATTTTGTTATATAGAACGTATCAGCAATCAACATCATGTTATATTCATAGAATGTACACCATTGGTTGTCATATCAACATCTGAATATATTTGCCAAAATGCACTTTATATGTTTAATTAAAAATATGGTATTGAATTTTCCCTTAACTTGTAACAGATAGAAGTACTCAAAATTAGCAAACACCAAACCCGTGGGCAATTAATGGTGTACATCACGACTAGAAAATAGCCCATATCACAAATAGGTGACATTTTTAAAAAAGTGACAGCGATTTTAACAAAAGTACAATTTAATTCAGTATGAAGAATCATTTTAAAACCGTTATTGCACTTAATTTGGAATCAACCGGTATGTAGGAGGTATGACCATCCAATGGAACGTGTAAAATGGACAGCAGCCATTACTGCTTGTTATTTGGACTGGTGTGATGGATTTCCCAACAAGCGATTTTCTCTGTAATGAGCACAGTTTGATCATTGTTAGAGCCAAATGATTCACGTAACAGTGGCACTTCGAGAAAGGAAATTTCAATCATTTTGTGAGTAAAAAATATCTGCAACAGATATATTACTGTGATATAAAAAGAATTTCTTATGGTTAGCTTTTGCTCATAGTTTTTGTTTCACAAAAGTGAGACAGTTTAAGTTTATGTGATTCTGGGATTCAATATCTAACATCCAATTAAGGTAATAAATATTTGTTAATTATCATAATGGTGCATTTTCATTTATTAATGCATTGAATTCATTACGTATATACGTAGTATGATCATATCTATTAGTTAATTGTTGAATTGTTTGTCTATTTTGCATTGAATTAAATCCCATGGGAGGAAATCTGTGCTCGTAATTTGCTTTTATTTGAATAATTTTGTTACGGATCTTTCATTAATGTTTTATCAAACTGTATGATTATATATATATCAAGTTCTGCTCTGAAATTGTGTTTAAAAAATAGTTGTTTGAACTTTTCTATTCACCAAATCACATAGATTGGTTTATTGTTTATACAGTAGTTTGAAAAAACCCTTTTTGAATTATTGATCGAACGTTGTATTTTCCATATTCAGTATAAATTATTTGCAAAGATAATATTTATATTGTATATTCACCTTGAAGAATATTCTAGTTTTGGTTTGAAAAAGGACTGTTGCATGTTTGCACATATTAAAAAATTGTTTAAACAAGCCACAGCGTCTCTTCTAAATTGAATGAATATATGGTTTGCGCAGTGTTGACACTAGTGTGACAACAAAGCCCACATCTTGTTATTAGGATTTGCATTGTGATATGTGAGAGATTTCTGGTGTTGGAAAATGGCATTGGCCGTTTGTTGCAATTCTGCGAGGATGAGGCGTTAACATGAAACATTTCTTTGCACCTTCTTCCAAGACGAATAGGCATGTAGACAGAATATAGATGCGATGGCGCATGCGCACTGGCGAGATGAACCTAGATGTTTTACGAATGTGACTGCTACATCATTTGTCAGCACCATGCCTGCACAAGCACAACCATTTATCACATATCGGCTGAAGAGCCACCATTTTGTCCATTTCATGCTATTCATGAGTACCTAAAACTCGTTTATATGCGCATGTCCAGCCTGTTTTTTTTGTCTGTATCTCTTGCTCCTTTTTTCCCCTTTTTTTCCGGCCCCCCTAACTTCATTTTCATTCAAAGTCATCACTTACTTAGGCTACTCGTATCGCAGCATCAAATTGCAATTTACTCTTGAAAGATTAATCTGAAAATGTTAATCAATTGCTATGAAGTTGAGGTGCACGTATAGTGGGAACTTTTCAAATGGTCTCTTCATTATATCTATTGTGTAAAGGAACTCTGAACGCACATTTGCCTGTGCCTTAATTTAATGTGGAAATGTTTGATGAGCCGCAGTGTCTTATTAAACGATATATGGTAGTTATTATTCAATTTCATTTCATCATTTTACACTTCATTTATGAACAGTTTTAATTAAGAACTATTATGGGCCTGCGCACTGAACCCAATTTGAAAATTGAAGATCACCTTCAAAACATTTTGCAAATACATATGAGTATTTATATACGTATTGATTTACCACAATTTTCGTCGGAATGCATCATACAAATAAGCGGTAACACCAAACAAAAACAATCAAATTAAAATCATAGCATTTTGCCAACAAAAACGCCTTGCCAATATTTTCAAAAAAGTCTATTTTTTGCCCAATTTATTTATAAATTTTTGAAAATCTTTATCATACATATGTTACAGGGAAAGTGCGAAATCAGGGAATTTGAGAAATTTTCCCGTAAAATCGCCGATTCCGATAAAACTAGCCGTTTTTCCATAAAAACACCGTCAACATAAATTGACTGGAGGGTGCAAATACGTAAGTCAAACCAGTTTTAGTTACGCTGGGATGGTTAGGTTAGTTTAGATTAGGTTAGGTTATGTTTTTTAGTTAACAAACGTAACCTAATTATCTTTAGCTAACGAAAAGTAGATTATAATATGTATTTCGACCTTCCAAACAGTTTATGTTGACGGTGTTTTTGTGGAAAAACGGCTAGTTTTATCGTAATCGGCGGTTTTACGGGAACATTTCTCAAATTCCCTGATTTCGCACTTTCCCTGTAACATATATATACAGGGTGATTGCCTAGAGCAAGAAATGATATGTTGCTTTTTATAAAAATGTAATAGTACCCCCAAGTAAAAATATGCAACCCACAACTGCAAAAATTGACATTGCTATAATGTTTAGGAATTTATTTTTTCTACTCGAAACTATTGATCTTTTTTAATTTATCCCGGAGGGAGCGAAAACGAAAACTGAAATTTTAACCTCGAAAAGAGAAACGACCTCCTTCTTCTATAATAACATGTTATTGTTTTTATAATGATAAAAGTATTTAATTATACAGAAGTTCACTGTTTTTGTTCACCTCAACGCACATTTCGACGAATATCAAAGCCGCATTTCACTCGAAAAAAATCTCTAGCCCAGAAATCCATAAGATTAAATGAAAAACTTTACAGGATTTTTTATGCCTGTGATTTGTTAACAATTTTTTGTCCGTGTTGAAATGGCGAGATAATCGGGTTAGGTGTTCCCCATGGGTCTCACTGTGAGAGGAAAAGTCTGGCAACTATAGTTGGTGGTTTTCCGCTTTGGAGAACCGCGAAGTGTCATGATGCGCTTCGTTTCCTTCTTTAAATGTGTGTAGCAACTAAAGAAATAGGGGCAAATGTGTCCTTTTTGCCTCGTAGCATATAGTATAAGTTAGTATACAGTGTATAAATGAGATTTTGGCGTTCGTCATCACGTCTGTATATGCAATGGCATTCTGTGAAATCGGATGTTTGCCTTTCTCCTTGGTTTCCTCTGCTCTGTCACTCTCCTTCACAATTCCTTTCTTCGCATGCTCCTTTTTCCTCTGGCTGCTCTCTCTCTCTCTCTTTTTCTCTTCCCTCCTTCCTTTACTTTTTCTTCCTGTTCTTCGTGTTTGCCCAGTTAGGATCGGATGAGGAAGAGAAGCGGTTAAGAGCTTCGATTCAGCGGGCCAATCCAAGCCTTGACAAATGCATTTGTGACAAGAAAATAATCAAACATTTGTTCTCGCCGCTCGCGATGCTCGTTTCCATCGATTTCTCTTGGGAAATGTATACATTTATAGAGGCAGGCCAGCAGCTCAGTATTCCTTCCAGTCGTCCGCCATAAACTCCTTCGTCGCTCTCCTTTCCTCCCAAGAGCTGAATATGTGCAAATAAGATAATTTTCTCTTGCCAACAAGTGAACATAACCTTCCACTGTCTCCTGCAGCTCATTTCGATTTGGTGGTTTTCTTGCAGAGCAGTCAAGTCTTTCCACTCGTTGTACTTGCAATCATTTATTTCCACGACAAAAATTGTTATTGCATTATAAGTGCAGCATTGTAATGGAGCAATTATGAGTTGATATAATGTAGAGTAGAAAGCAATTCCACAAACTCATAAATGTTATTTTGCCCAGCGATGTTACTGCACTTATTTTGCATGCTATCATGGATTTATGGCAAACATTAATGTATTGTGCTTCACTACCAATGAGGTAATATTCAATTTGTGTATCTGTAAAAATGACTGTTGCATGATTTGTATATTTTATTTTTTATGTGCTTAATTGAACATGTTATGTATCTAAGTTTATTTACTATGGACTTTTTTATTTTTTTGCCTGATGAAGATTGGTAAACGTTTGACCCTGATGATGACCCGCTTGAGTTGAAACATGTTGGTCTATTAAATCTGACCTTCAATTTGTTACTTACGAAACTTTTCCACACTTTATTTGGGGAAAAACAGCATTTTGGCCATGTCTAAGCTATAGGGGATAATGACATTGAAATGTTACAACTTTTATTAGTGTAGAAAGCAAAAACAATTAGCTAATCTTGCAAACGGATTTCCTCTCAGAGTAATCTCAAATGCTTTATTATGGCTTTTCGGAATTTTTCTCTGCAATTGTTGTGAAAGCAGTTTATATGGATGTTAGAAAGAGAATGTCAAAATATATTTGTGTTCCTATTATGTTTGGAAATCCTTTTGAATGCAGATGTGGATCCAATTTGCTGGATTGTTGAGAGAAAAACTGTTTTGGGGAAATAAAGCAATATTTGTTCACATTGGGATTTCGGAAAATTCGATGTAAATAAATATGTTTGATGCTTGTCTCTAAGCTCTCATTTGTGAAAGTATTAATGAAAGTCTGTTGGCATTTAGGCAACCCAATTACGACATTTTCCCGGCTTCTATTCACGGTCAGTCCAATGCTTTAGGAATGAGTACCATGGAGTCGAACATTGAATGCTTATATGGAGTGCTAATAAGTGGTCACCTAATCAGCACACATGATGTCACCACGTCGGAGTGGACAGATTGACCTCATAATGAGAGCAATTGTTCCCCAAATGCATTATTAATGTTAACTTTTACTTATTCTGTTTTCCATTACTACTATGGGTAGAATGGAAGTACATGGGTGAAAAACTTTATTATGTATTCGGAAAATGTCGCATTGTTTCAAACTATAATCATAAATAAGATAATTTCTTATGTTGAATTCTTTAGTCAGTCACTCTGCGATTCACCAAAGTAAACATTATTTGATTAAATTAATTACTGCATTGGGTTGTACTAAAGGGTACGTGCTGTTATAGATGCATTCGGCTAATGTGAATCATTCGCAAAGCTACTGGTGAATTTAACGCTGCATTTCTTATCCGAACATGCGAGTAAATGTGCAACCGGTGAAGCGTAATAATTATCCCTCTGTGTGCCATCTTCTATGTTAAATCTTAACTTTTGCTAATCATCATGAGCCAGTCCGGAATGGGTGTTGAATTAACAGTGTATACGTTTACATGTCGGTTGTTTACAGTTTTCTGTGAAGTATGACACATAAAAATCCTTTGCTATCTGTTATTCGATGCATTCAACTAATGGCATTACATTTAATACATTCTGAGGGATCGCATATCAGATTTTGGTGGTAGTGGGCCTTTGTGTTGCATTCTGCTCGCTCTGATAACTGACATAAAAGAGAGCAAGTCAGTCTTCGTCCGTGAAGGAAAATTGGAATACTACTGTCAGATATTAGTGATGTGCTCATTGCTGATAGTGCATGATAGTAAGTGACGTGCACAATACTGCAGGTAATATATGCTCCTAACTTATGTCTGATATGTGCTTATAACTGTTTATAGGTGAAATGAGCAATAGTACCATATATACCTTTTCGCGAAAGTTGGGCTCCATGGCTCCACCTTCTAAGGTTTGTCAACTCGAAATGGTGAACAGAACACCTGTCACCCATATCGAGTATAGACAAGATCAAGGAGGAGGAGCAATGGAACCCAACCAACTTTCGTGAAAAGGTATATATATAGCGATGTGCACAATACTGCTTTCATCGTGCAGGGGTACGTTGCAGAATCCGTGTCCGCTTCACCGATACGTGCTGAGAGCTGTTATAGTGAGATTGCACTGTAATGAACAGAGAGATTTCATGCTTTCCCCTCTGACGATACTGTTGCCACCTTCTGTCACCATTTTCAACAGATTTTTATCAGCGTCAGCTGCAATAAACGCGAACACGCAGAAAATCATTACCCATGTTATTATTACTATTATTATTATTGGTTCTGACTTCTGCTTTCCAGCAGCTGCACAACGCTCGTTAAACTCGATGACATTATTTTTACGTCATACAATGCGCACACTCGCTATAAAGTCTTTATCCCCCTTCCGCATAAGGACATTCTCCCCAAATGAACTGGTGAAACTGCACATTTTATAATATTCCATGTATAACAATTCTCCTTGTAAGTGTTGTTCCTATACAACACTAAATATTCTGGGATTAATTACCGCAGCCTCTATTTGAAACAATGTCGATCTTATACAGGGTGTCAACTTTAGAAGTGACCCATGCAGGACTGTTATTTGGAAGTGGTTAGAGATACGTGAGCAATTGTAATAGGAGTGAATAGGAAGTGCCTTATGCCCATCCTGAATATGGTATCAAACATGACCTTAAGTGCCCTCTTCAAGGTTATTTCATTTCTATCTCCTAAATCGCTACAGATATAGGCCACTAGTTCCAATTTGAAAGTTGTAGCCGAACGTGAAAATAGTCTGAAATGTAACTGTTTATTATGTTAGGACCAATAGTGCACCATGAATAACAATTGAAATGTATGATTCAGTAGGAAACGCATGTCAACAGTGGTCATTCAGGTTCAAGAGGGCAGGAATTAAGAGTAGGCACAATGTTTATTGCTTAGCTGTCACTGAACTTTAGGTACAAAATGAAGTGTAGCCCAAACGTCTTGATGATCTCAAACACCTTATTACAACAGCAATTCGACGTATTGATGCTGCAACTCATCACAAAGTGCTTGAAAAGTGACAACACATTTACAATACTGCATGCATGCATAGCTGCAGAAGGAGGCCACATTGAGCATGTCCTGTCTTAGGATCATGACAAAATACCGTCCTTTCCTTTAAATGCGTGACATGTTCTTTGCTTTTAATTGTGGGCTCAGACTTGTACACTTCATTTTGTACCTAAAGTTCAGTGACAGCTAAGCAATAAACATTGTGCCTACTCTTAATTCCTTCCCTCTTGAACCTGAATGACCACTGTTGACATGCGTTTCCACTGAATCATACATTTCAATTGTTATTCCTGGTACACTATTGGTCCTATAAAATAATAAACAGTTACGTTTCAGACAATTTTCACATTGGGCTACAACTTTCAGATTGGAACTAGTGGCCTATCTGCAGCGGTTTAAGAGATAGAAATGGAATAACCTTGAAGCGGGCACTCAAGGTCAGGTTTGATACCATATTCGGGATGGGCATAGGGCACTTCCTAGCTATATTCAATCCCATTACCATTTCTCACTTATTTCTATATGATCACTTCCAAATAACAGTCCTGGGTCACTTCTAAAGTTGACACCCTGTATATTACAGACAATTTTTACAACAAATGTACTGCATTCGTAAAATATATTTTTTCAAATATAATATCACTCGGCAACATGATATCTTTCTTTACTTTACTGGTACTTTTTGTATAGATACTACAAACTGGTTTCAGATACGGTTCAACGAAAGTGGTCCAGCTAGACAATTAAGTCATTCACAGACGGTTAAAAGTTGAAACGTCTCAGGTTTACAGACATAACTATAAATTTGCATAAGATCTGTTACTTGCACGTTCCATATAGCTGTATTATGCATGTCCATGGAGCATTACATAACTTATTTACTTTGCTTGTAAGACGTGTTTATGCTCAAATAGATAATTGTTTAATCAAGTGGCACTCAAACCATGGTGCACATTCAGCTGCTGCCTGCATGTGTAAGGTTTACTGTTTCAAATGGAAGAAAATAAAATAAATAAATGGTCCCGGAATCAGAACAAAGCCGTTCGTGAATGGAAATAATTTGAATTTATATATTTCCGTTTGAGGGTACGAATACGAAATTGTACATCCGTTTCTTATGTTTATGTGGCTTCAGCTGTATGTATACACACATGTATAGCTGTTTGCGTATATTTTTCACTGAAAAGACAACCAAAACTTTCCCACGATGCAATGAAAATGAATGAAGCAGACCTTTAAAATTTTACTCTAGTTATAGAGTTTTAAAATCTACATGAAACTCACAATTTTATACAATATATCGAATAAAAATTCACACCAAAAACCAATGCTTCGAACGACATTCATGTAAAGAATAAAACAACGAATTTCTAATTTGACAGAGCTCTGCAGTAAGCAATTAGCATACCTGTAGCTAAAATTAATTGTGTCAGCGGGACAATGTATACAATTAAGTTAATATTATAGTTATTAATTTTATAAAGGCCAGATTTCCAATCATAATTAATAAAGTAAAAAGGGAGCTCGATCAAGCTTTCAATTTTGGTGGATGCAGTTCACTGCAAACTCTATGCATGCCAACTTTATTTTTGTATATAGGTCCCAAAAACTGTAATTGAACAGAAGTTAATTTTTGCAAGATGGAAACATGTAAAATGCGAAATCTCATCGTATGTAGGCCTATCGTTTTTATAACATTGTCTTCGTTGACTGCTGCATGAAGTGTGTTGCTTCTTTTCGCAGTAGGCTTACAGTAGGCATGAAAGTTAAATTACATTAAAATTCCACAAATATAAACTCAAACTTTGCCGAATTAAATGGGCTCAACTATTTAAAATTATATTAATACACCAGTTATAAATTGCGCGAATTCTCCATTTATCTTTCCAACAATAATATAAAAATGTACCCACAATTGTCATCTCGTACAGGTAGGCCTACACACATAAAGAACTAACCCAGTTTATATTTATTATTAATCTCAAACGCTATGTAATTCTGTATTAATTGGAATCGGATTTTTAGGTTTCAATGGGAACTTCATACATATAATTACACCAGTTCGACCAACTTGTATATTGCTCCAAATAAATTTACTGTCATTACTGATTGAAAATTAAAGTTTTACTGGCCAAAAAAGTTATGAATAAACTCGTAAAAATTTATAATTCCAATTATATTTATATCAATGATTTTTATGTATAGGACAATGACTTTGACAGGCGACGACAAATATGCAGGAAATTATATATGCACTTCAAAATGTTCTATTTTAGACCTCATCAAACGATATGTATATGTGTAGTTTTTGACATTGATTGTAAATTTAGACAATTAACACTCCTTAAAATTCTACATATGTGCTGAAGCAAGATATTCACACTTCGAGGTTCCAAGTACTTTGAAGCTTGAAAGTATAGTGTACATATATATATATATATATTGCTCACCGATCTTTAACTGCTTCCCCAGTCACAGTTATTAGGATGAGGACGCTATTGCTGCTGGCGTCAGTGAGCCAGCTTTTCTGGCTGTAACTACCAGGCTTCATTAGTAAGTGAAAGAGAGGTCCAGCCGCTTATAATCCACGTGTGGTTCTGCATGGGCTATAGCAACAGCAGCAGTCCTGTGGTGGACTTGCGTCTAACAAGCCTAGGGGCATGGAAAAAGACCCACGACCAAGACCAGGGCCAGGGCCATCCAAAGACGAGGTATTCGTATTCCGAGGAGGTGCACCACCCAGGGTACAAGAGGCTCGTGCCTAACACCGCCTCAACCAAGGCAGCACAACGCACAGAGGAGTCCAAGAAGTGTAGACGAAGACGAAGAAGAAGAAGATGGAGAGGGGGGGAACCACGGAACCGGCCGCGAGGGATTGTGGGGTGGGCGGAGGACGTTCACAACCAGGAGGGAGGAGTGCTCCATTCCCTTCGTTGTCTTCGCACAACTCGCCCTCTTCTTTTACTTTCCAATATTTTTTTTCCTTTCGTGTTTTTCTTTTTTCTATATGCTTGCCGCGATTTTCAAATATTTGCATCGTCAACACCCTTTTTCGGTTCGGTAGTTTAATTCGAGTCAGTTAACGCCCCACTTTGTTTTCCGTCAACAGAGCGCATCTCATTAGTTAGACGAATAGAGATCTAACATTGGACATTGAGCTGATCTCATCAGTGCGAAATTGGGTTGCAGAGATTTTTTTTCATCCAGCGCCCTTCCAATGTATTCACAGTTGTATGTCCTCATTTATATAGAAGGTCTGGGTTGAGTTCATGGAAAGTGGGATTTTGAGCAGTAAATTGCAAATAAAGTAAAACCAGTATTGATCATATCACTTTCCTACACTATCGCAACCAAAGAGTACTTTATTCAGTAGATATATATATTACGTATGAAAAATTTCAATTATGTGATTAGCAAAGTACAGTACGCGACACAATTATTGACCATTTATTCTACTTTGTGTTCTTTTTATTGCTATAAACATGCGCACTTAATAATAAAATGTTATACATTGTCAGAAAGCTTA
>JAQIWR010002263.1:0-11513 GCA_034695945.1 Glomeris hexasticha
GGACTTTTAAAAAAGTTGCATATATCCGAGTATTTCTTATAAACGAGTTTCTTATAACGAGGTTTCACTGTATATCAAAACATTGTATTTCATAAATTATAAAGTATAGTGTGCACTTAATTGTTTGAATCTATTTAATTATATACAATACAATGAGCAAAGTTTCATTCCAATTTTAGGTTATGGTTCTGTCTTAACTTTATTAAACGGTTATTGCATACTGCATGTAGGGATCATCGAGAGTTAACAGCTAGTATTCTATAGTTAAATTGCCGCACAGTTTGATGTTCACATTATGTGCACATATTTGAAAAGTGATTGCATTGTACAAGAAGTTTTTGCAAATAGGGCTTTGGAGAGCAGGCAGCATTCTGAAAGGAATTGGAGCGTAAATATAGCTTTGGAGAAATATTTGACTTTTGAACATTGCAAGCGTTGTTTGCTCTGTCGTCAAGCCTGCTGACAAGTTGATATTGGAACAAAGACATATGATGAGTTGGATTGGGCAAAAGTTGCAAATGCGTTTGCCAAGCACTCCCAAAGACCTGGTTGGCCCTAAAACAGTCAAGATATTGGTACATGTTCGAGGCACGATTGGTTGTCTGTCAGTGGTGAGTAACGATTGCAAGTAGTGGAACAGGGTTGCTATCGATCACTACCAACACCCCTCGTCTCCCTCTGTTTCGTTCAGACGACCGGTCAGTCTTTCGGTCACTCGAGTGGGCATCCACCGCGACACGCTATACAAGACAGTTCCTCCTTAGGCTTCCCGTTTCCACCAAAGTCCAACTGATGGCCCTACTCATCCGTGCCATTATTCGTCGCCTTGCTGAGGGTTGGATTGAAGGAGGGGGCTGGGGGAAGTCATGGAGGTAATCGGACGAGAAGCTGCCAAAGGGGCAACCATGGCTACCCTGCAGGGCACATGCACTGCTGGGCAGCTCTTAGTGCTGCCTTTGCATTGCAGGAGGGTGGATGCATGGGCCCCAATAGGATGTCGTGGTTCAAATGAGAATACAGAAAGGAGGGAAGTTGGGTGCAGCGATCAGGGTCATTTGTCGCAGACGTCGTTCGGAGACTCCGATTTTTACTCGTTGACACTCATGCGTATTGATGGCGTATTCGCTGTCGCTGATCGATTAGGGCTCAGTCCGACTGGGATAGTCAGATGGAAAGAGAGCGATGCTACTTCTTTCACAAGCCGGATACAGATGCCCCAGCTCCTCGTAGGCAATGAGATAGATAGATGCCTTTGTACTCAATTTTATTCGCAGCGACTAGCTGGCACGAGACACTACGGGATGCTGCACGATGCAGAAGTCATGTAGCTGTTGCCGATAACGTTCTAGATGTTAAGATCCGGTTACTTAATCAATTTAGACAGATAATTTATCGTACAGTAAAGAATGTCCGAGGTGTGATCGAAAAGTTGGCTGAATTGAATGGGAGTAGAAAACTGGTGACTCGGTTAGACAATACAAGTTGTCCAATTGATCCTTCTTATTGGTAAAGTTCTAACAATAAGTTCACTTTACTATTGATGCGGTAACAAATATATGGTCACTGGGGCTTTATATGTATAATCAATCATCTGGTCTACTGTTCTATACTGCATGCTCTGTTTTCACTAAGTCAGCACCTTGAATTAGAAATTGGTTTCAAAATTATTCACGAAGATGCATTCCAGTTTTGATATTGCTATACAGCAGCTGCATGTAAACTAAGAATTAATCATTTGGTGTTATGACAGTGTTGAAATTCAGTATTCTCACACTGCTCCGACTGTTCCAAGCCAATTAAACCATTAACTTAAACGCTCTATTGTTCGTCAATTGCACTTGATCGAGAAAGTGGTTTTTGGTGAAAGAGGTGACGTCATAAAACCGGTTCTCACTACTTATGCTTGATTAACGAACAATAGAGCGTTTAAGTTAATGGTTTAATTGGCTTGGAACAGTCGGAGCAGTGCGAGTACAAGGAATAATTCCCTAGAATAGTAACTTTTTTAATTAATTACATTTGCATGATATGTGCAAGTGTATTTCATAATTAAATAAAAACGTTGACATTACTTAATTGTAATCGCTGTGCAAATAATTTTATCTTAAATTATATGGATGTTTGTGACGGATTGGAAGTGGATAGGGATTGAAAACAGGAATGAACAATGAAACATTTCTTGAAAGGTCACTACATGGACTGAAACTTCTCAATCATGGTAAACGGCAAGTTTTGCAGCCATCATTTTTATTCACGCCATCTGCAATTTGAACACTTCACCTCTTGTTGTGTGAAGGCTGAAATTTTGTGACATGAACTTTTTTGGTTTTGCTGGTAATGTTCGGTGGCTTTCGACGTAAGTGGTCAGTGGAGAATGGAAGCTTGGGGCTAGCGAAAACAAACGGGGTATGTGATGGTGGAGGACAGGTTGTGCGCATCTATCTATCCATTAACGGCATTTGCTATGTCACACCGAAGCAAAGCAAGCTTTGCTGGCCATCGGAAACACCCCCCTTCCTGCCCTCCTTCTGCAAGAACAGAGATCCTTTTCCGACAGCGGGCACAAGTGGTTATCCATGATGAAAAATGACCTCTTGCTTCTCAAATCCCTGTAAGATGGAGGAGATGGCACTGCCAATATTCTCCACCCCAGAAATTCCTATTCCCATGATTCGTCTTTCTTGATTGAGAATGCTTCTTGGATTGGCAACAACCACACTTTAATTGGAATATGAGATTATTTCATCCATTTCTGCTTTACTTATTCATGGACACTTTTATTAGATAAATGTCTTACGTTTAGAGCGCATTTGTGCACTCTGCCATCAATGCTATTCACATAAATATTTGATATGCAATAAATAAATTGTATTCACATTAAATAATGCACTTATGTAAATAAGTGGTCATCAATATATTGGGTACCATCAATCGATTGCATTAATCGTTAATACATTGTCTTACCCAAAGCTTGAATGATCCAAGTGAATTGTAATTTTTTTATGTGTGTATGCTCCGGATGCAATTGAATCAATATAGATGCAGATTCTTTGGTACACATCTCCTAATCTATGCCAAAAACTGATATTATATTCTAACATATACCATAAGAAATGTAAATTATAGTTCAGTTACTTTCAATTTGTTTAATGCAAACTCAGATTGATAGTTTTTTTTCGCATTGATTTTATATGGTGTATATTTAAAGTGAAGTTCTCTTTTTAAAATATACATATAACCTGACAAAAATGTTTACAACAAATGAAAATCCAAATGTTACCTTATTTTATGTTATTCTCAACGGTATATACTATATGCATTTTAACGGTCACTTTCGATAATATCATCAAAATTCCGTTGCTCCGAATATAACTAAACTTATCAATGTTATAATGGAGCATTATAATACAGTGCTAAAATTGTGTTGACAAAATGAAAGGTAATTGAAAACGATACGGAAATGGGAAATGGGCGATGAAATTAGTATAGAAGCAAATACAATGTGTATGCGTGTTGTAAGCATTTTTGGTTATGTTGCATTATGTCATTGTTATTCGTTTGATGGCGCACAGTTGATGCTTGGCAGAGCACATGCAGCGTTTATTCGGATCAATCTTTCTCAATCATTTCTTGACGTGTTGCGCATGCGCGGTGACGGCGCAGCTCTTTGCCTCGCAATCATATATCATTCTGTGCCAATATAGCACACAAGGTTGAAAACTACTATTATTGACGCATGCGCTGTTCCCTCTGTGTATACGTTTGAAATACGATTCTGTGCCAGTTAGTAATGCCATCGTTTGTGTATATGGTGCGACGCGTTTTCACATATTACACCCGTGTACATTTCTCTCTCTCTCTTTCCCCCCTTTCTCTCCCTTTCTCTCTCTCCCTGTTCCAATAAAGTTGACCTTCCGAGATTGATCGTGCACGCTGATGTTATTACTTCCATACTTCTTAGATCCCGGCCCCAACAGTATATTTACTTCTGGGGATGCGAGAGAGAGCGAGAGAGAGGGAGAAACCCGTTTTTCCTCCCTTCTTTCTTTGCTCGCATTCCCGAGATTTATTATTATGCATGACATTATTCAAATTCACGAATTGCGATATGTAAACTCTAGGCATGTGTGTGTACCTACCCCAAATGCAGGGTGATGCACATATTAAATGAAACATTTAAAATATTAATAGCTCGAAAAGTACTTTTAGCAAAAGAATGTATATGTACCTTTACACAGCAATTTTGAAGATGAAAAAGTCTGTTTTTTTTCTCCCCTTCCCTTTAAGTAATCTCGTTATTCGATGTGAGAGGAAAGATGGTCAAGGGTTAATTTTATTGATTTTATATAGTGGTTGAAAGTTGGTGGATTCAACGTCAGTGTAGAACGTGCGTTGAGTTGAACTGTGTTGATTGCAGCATTTTCAGTAAATTCTCTACAATAAAGATAAAAAGAAACTTCGGAAAATCCGCCATTTTGGAGGAATTGAGGCAGACGATAGACTTTTGGGGTTGTCAACGTTGGCAACTTTTTTCCATGAAAAAATTACAGATTGGGGAAAAATCACTCGCATGTCAGGCATAAAAGTAAATGTTTAACAAAATTTTAATGAATAACCTAGTTAACTGATGTTAATCATCTGTATTTAGTGATTCCAGCACTTCACAATATTCAATATCATTAGCACGGAGTATACTTTGTACTTCCTGTATATTTTCATATTAGTTTCTGCAATTAATTGTTCAGGCAGTTCAATATAGTAAATTGAGCAAAAAAGGAGAATTTAATGAATTTTGCATGGGAGGCAGCACACGTGTCACGAAGGGTTAGTAATTATACAGTGTGCTTTCAACCATGTATGCATATTCATTTTCATGGCATAATTACTCGATCATCACTGCACATTTTCAGATATTCCTGGGAATTCCGAACATAAATAATCATATGTTCGAGTGGTTGCTTCAGGCGTCAACAGTTTCACAAATTTCAACAAAGTGCAGTTCGGATTTCATTAAAATTTACATTAACTCATGTTTAGAGTTCCAGGAAAAGCTTAGTTAGCCTATATATAATTCATCAGTATGCCTGTTTTAACACAATATGTAGACGTTGGAACAGGCAAAAAGAATGCCAGTATATATGAGATAGGATCAAACAAGTAGTGTATATAGTGTATGAAAATTACAACTGTGGATAATTTATTGTGGATAAATAGAGGATAAGTTTGTAATTTGGTCTATATTGCACAGTAGGCCTACACCAACAAATCCTTCTCTGTCTGCGTCATTGAAATCTTGCCATGTGCAAGCATATTGCGTGATTGACGATATGAAAAGCATTGAAGAGTGTGCTTGCCTGATGTATATGTAACCTATAGGGTACTTGTATTTTTCAATGCAAGAAGGTTACGTATCTTCTTGATGCAGGTTGGCATGTGCGTGGACGTGGTCTCAATGGGTCAGTGTAAAGCTTGCCGCACCACTGAGCTCTTGTTTTCCGCCAAGTGGCTCCCTATATTGTGTGCCATACTCAAATCATTCTGCACCAAAATGGAGGACCAGCAGAGCGTAGTTCACGCTTTCAACTTCCTTTTTTTCTCCAAACGACTTTTGTACCACATTTTTTCTTTTACATTCCTTTTTGGACAAACTACTCCAATCGCAGTCAAATGCTGCGTTTGCTTGTGTTTGCAGCTAAAAGGTTCATAAACTTTACATATACTGTGTGTGTTTCAATCCTAACTTATGAAATCGAAATTCTTAGAGTAATTGTAGCCCTTGGTTCCGTGTGATTTCTGCTCAGTGCCAATAAATTTGTTATTGTGGTATAGATTAACAGTAGAAATAGTAGGGGGCCTACTTAAGTTTGGAATTATATGTTACTTACTTGAATGCAAACATTAAATTGAAGCCATTAAGTTCTTTATATGTACTTGATACACTTAATTCTTTGTGGAGCACGTGACATTCAAACAAATCCCCAAATAACACTGACGTTAATGCAATTGAGAACAAATATAAAAAACGTCTGACATCAGTTAATTCAGATGAATATGAACCTGAAAAATAAACATTTTGCCCAATACCCGCAGGCAGTCAGTCATATTGCTGCCGTCAATGTAAAAAGAGATTAATTTAGCAATTGCAACAATTGACATCAGCAAGGATAAGTAGGAAGTTTTAGATGTACATTATTTACCATCAAGACTTTGCTTGAAACTCTAAACCCACAATCAAAATTATCTTATTTTGCCTACAGGTTCAATTGCATGGTTACATATTGTTGTGCATTACTTTTGATTTTAGTAATCCACCTAAAATATCATTTCACTTTTAAACATCTTGCATTATCCTTGGCATGAAACCCTAAAATAAATATTGTGTGCTGAATGAGTATAGTAGCCTAAGGAAACCGAGTTAAGCTATAGCATAAGCAAGTAAGGAAAGGGGAAAGAAGGATTTAAAATTAGTTTCTCCAATGGAATCTGAAAAACAGCTACAGGCATTTTGCTAGAATCAGTCATGTAATGTAGTTGTATATAGGAATAGCCGCTTTAAATTTCCGGTGATCTACCTTCCTTTATTCGTTTTTCAAGTGTTGAAGGGGCAAAAAAAGGAGAACTGAAGATTTTATTAGCCTGTCTTCGCTGCCAGATGTATAGTCTGATTTGGAGGGGACTTGCTGTCGAACTTTGCTTTCTTGCCATTGCTGCGCGAATATGCTGAAGGAAATGAGCCTCTCATCCTCTCTCTCTCTAACCATCTCTCTAGGGCAGGGCATAGGAGTATGCTCTCGGCATAATATTGTTCCAGAGCACCCAATCTCACAATGCCTCTACCCCAAGCATTCAATGAAATACTTGGGGCGACGTCTATGCTATTCCACCTCATCCTCTCCTGGCCTTGTGCCCTCACAACTGCTATATACTCTGTGTAGATATATATTTTGCTAACACTCACTCCGAACTTCCATTGGGCGTTCACTATATGAGCTCTCCTGCCCCAGGTTCTGAAGGGCCAATAGCTAAAGATTTCATTTTAGCTGTGTCACCAAGCGTCCAGATGAGATGCCTTGCATTGCACCGGGGTTCTGTGTATACTCAGCTCCTGACTGTAATACATTGTTTACTTAGACCATCTCTAGGGTTTGAATCGACTAAATTTGTATTCGACACCGTCAAACTAAGTTGGGACAGGTGGGGGTGTCGGTCTCTCAAACTGGGGTAAACTAATTGGATCGCCTATAATTGAATTTAGGGAAGGAGTTTTGGGATAGGACAAGAGATAGTAGAGCTAGACATAGATCTGAAAGTGTCCTTATGCCCCTTAGGTCAATTTCTGCTTTCATCGAGGCCAATGGTCCGCTGGGAAGCGACAAACAGAATATTGGATTTCTTCCATTTCATTTGTATATGTTTATAGCTTCATATGCATGATACGGACCAGAATATTAGAAGCAATTTCCCGATTATCAATGTGAGCGAATTGTGTTTATTAGTTGGTTGTAACCTTTGAAAGCGAATATTTGACAGGAAGCATTATGTACATTTGTACTTGAATTTAAGCATCTCATTTTGAAATGTTGTATTGCATATATTATTCATCTCCTTAGTTTTTCAATATCACTGTGCAATTGCAAACAAAAAATGGAGCTGTACACTTGAAATTTGTATAATCAGTGCCAGGCTCTGGCATATTTCCAAGCGAAATTGAAAAACCTGATTTGATTTGGGTAAGGGGTGAACGACTGAGAATTACGCAATATCTGGGAGCAGCCCATATGAAGACTCAACTTTTTTAAGGCTAACGTCGTTTTGATAATATACAGTCGCGCCTTTCCAATTTTCAAATTACTTTTTCCTGGTAAATATAAAAGAAAGAAACGTAGCTCTTTCGACGAAATATATGTTGGGTTTCAAAGGGTACGTGGAGGAGGGGGGAGGGGAGATTCTCAAAAAACGGAAGGGCAAATATGTAGGTCCAGACTAGTGCAATACGTCAGTGAAGTTTTCATAAACACTGACGGCGCTATTACGAGCTGATATCAATCACACACAACGTTTAGGGGGAGGTTGCATTTGCTCTAACTGCCCTCCAATATGGCGGCCATATTGTCGCATGTCATTGACGCAATATGCGCGCCAAAGTAGCTCTTACGTTTTCTATTCAGGAAACTTTTTCCCTTACATGTTCCCAATATCGGTTCAATATTTCAGTGGTGTGCATTATACGTTGTAACTATTTGTTCACCATGGTATTCTTCAATGCCCAACATATGAATGGAAATCACAAAAGCAAACATTGTATGTTGCTTGCAAGAAAATGCATGCTTCCTACTGTCAGCGAACGCCAATCACGCACATGCATATAGGGCTACAGGAAACAAGGCTATATTAAAAATAATGGTCTTTATTCCGTTTGCAGATGGTATCAACAACACAAATATGTCCCAATAACGATGGGCAGTTAGGTGGCGATAGCATAATTTATTGCATAACGTTATATTTATTTTATGTATTATTGCAATTTGTACTGTATTATTATTTTCGCAACATATTTTGATGTGATGGAAAGAATTGCAAATGTTTAAAAATGCTGGAATCCTTTAAATCGTGAGCCAAACATTTTGACAAAGAATATAAAATTCCGGTTGTTGCTTGAAATTTTCATTGATTGAATGTGAAGTACCACTACATCTGAATTTATTTTGCATGACTCGAAAACGATTAATTAAATTATTTTATGTAAATTCTAAGCAACTAAAATCCAGCAAATTCCGTATTGGTTTATTTGAAATCAAATGTTAACTTTAACTTGAGGCATGCATGACAGATAGTATATTGGTTTCTTAAGTCAATAAGGGGCTGAATAAATTTAAACCTCTTTTGGGAATTTACTTTTTAATTAACTTATTGATTTATTCGTTATATGGTGAAACCTGTCATACTAAACACCTGAATAAACTGAACACCTCTCTATATTGAACGGTCCCATAGGCGTATGTAGATCAGTAAATGGAATTATTTTCAAAATAACATGAATACTGTAAACCTAAATGGAAAACAAACATTACTTCAATTTAAAGGTGAACTGACACGGTTCTGGAACATACCCTGAAAAGTTCTCAGTTTACTATCACGATGCCAATAAAACCATTACCACTAACGAAAGTTACATCAAAATTGGCAAAAAAAGTTATGACTAGTTAAAGATGTGACTCCGTGGTGTCATAGACGTGCAATGTCACGGCGTTGGCGTCATACACGTGCGATGCCACGGCGTTGGCGTCATAATGTCCTGTGGAGAACCGCGTGCTAGCCAATGAGGCCGATCGTCGATAATTTCATGGAGTGGCGTAGCTGTTTCAGCCAATGAAAGCGTTGCCTGATTTTGACAGTTGTGTTTTGCTTGCGATCAGCTGTTCGGAATTTTCACATTGCGATAATGTTTGAACAAATTGCTGAAAAATCTGAAAAAATCCAGCATTGTTCCTAATCATGTGTTTAATGAACTGGCCAACTCACAAGAAAATCGGTGATGTACAATTTTACCGTGTCAGTTCTCCTTTAAATTACTGTAAATTACTACGTATAAGAAACTTTGTAGTACGGTTGCTGTCCACTTTTTTTAACAGTCAATCTGTACTGAAAGTTGCCATTTGAGTGCCTTGCCATATACTTTCCCAATATTTCAAATGCCTAGCTATGTAAAAATGTTTTCGATATATGAATTCTTTCTCGGCCAACAGAAGAATATAAATGAAATAATGTTGCCGGAAGCTCTCGTAAAGCTTTGGCCAAACTGATTCAATTTTATTTATTGAATTGCATGCACATCTTGCACGCTTTCAGTTGCAAGGGAGTTCCAGTCAGGACTTTTCCATCGTTATGGGTAGGAGGAAATTTACGGGCCGCATAACTCAAAAGGCGTACAATTTTCCACCCACCCACATGTCGTTTCTTTGGCCCCTTTTTCCTTTCTCCCCTCCTTGAAAGATCATGGAATACTGAAATCCTAGCAGCAGTTCCATAGTTTCCTTCCGCTTCGATACTACTATACTACTATATAGGCTAGCTTCTCTCAGTTCGGTTCATGGTGTCGTTATTATCCTGACGTGGTTGGTGGAGCCAACCGGACATTACATTTTTTCTTTGTTCTGCCCCTCTTCCATTTCGTGGAAATATGTTTCAGCATATAGCCAAAGATTTTAAGTAACTCAGCGTGGGAACGAGTTGTGTGATGTGGATATACCATATACACTGACCATCGCCTTATACTCATACTTCATTCTACTCGCGATCTTCATCTTTCTCTTGTCCATCTCGCTCTTCTGGTGACCTGCCAGAGTATTTCAACAACATCAATAACTATAAGCCACGTGTGCCTCGTTCCTATGGCCCCTTTTGTCCCAGGCAGACACAAGGCCTAATACTGGCTCTTCATCCGGGCATCGTCTTGTCGCAGCAGGCATCGATTCTGAATTGTTATTAGCTTCCCGTTTCCCCGGATTTTTATCGTACATTTTTTGGGGGCCAAATTCTTTTTCCTCCTTAGCTTCTTTTCTTTTTAACTTCCTTTCCGCTCCACTAATACTTGTATTCGGTTAGATGTATTGCACGTTCGTATTCTCTCGCTTCGCATGCAGAGCTCTGTAACACTTGGCTCAATCTGAAATATATACTCAATCATATAATTACAACACTTAAAATTGATGAAAATGCAGCGAAATTACAGACATGGTATATCATCTGTAAATGTATGCAAATGATTAGGCTCTGTAAAAGGGATTCGCGAACTAGCTTATCTTTAAAATAATTGATAGCTTTTTATGGATACGAAATTCTGTTTCAGTTAATGATTAGCTAATTGAATTTGCTGCTATAATTGTACGAATGTAGTGGAAGGTATTGTGTACCTAACCTCATCAAAATGTTGGCAAAATCGTGATTGGTTCGTCTTTTAAAAAATGAAAACCGTCATTTTTTGACGATTTCACATATAAATTTTTTGCAATGTAACCAACTATCATTTTTATGAAAACTTTGAATGATATTGTAAGCAACATCTTAGTCAATATTCATACAAAATTTCGTTATTGGATGGCTGAAACTTTTTGTCCAACATTTTTCAGACCTGTAGAGCTATTTCTGCTCCTCCTAACTATTCACTTTGTAAGTTATATTAACTCTATTCGGAGATTGGCATATACCGATGTGTCAGTGGCTGTGTTTGACTACCTTCTTCTGGCGACAAACAGCACTGACTAGTATGCATAGGGTTTTAACAGGCATGGCTGACAAGGCCAGAAGGCCAAAACATGCATGTAGAGGAGACCGGGGCCAAATGCGTCAAAAATTAATTCTAGTGAAACTATTTGTCGTAAAATTGTAAACTAACGTGTTTTTGAAAGCCAACGATATAGGCTTGAAGGCTATAATTTTTTTTACCTGGGTTCATAAGATTGCACTCGCGTGAAAAATCCCCAAAGTCACATGGGCGCAATGTTGAAACTCGG
>JAQIWR010002264.1:0-11508 GCA_034695945.1 Glomeris hexasticha
TTTAGCAGACGCTAGAAACGAGGAAAGTTTTTCAAAAACAACCATTTACCATGTCCGGCCTTCAGTTTTCATACTTGTAGTAGCATTTCAATTATTGCCTTCCAATTTTTTTCCCTCCCAATTCAATATGTGCGACATGGATATACCATTTCACTAAATTCCCTTCAGCATTTTTGTATTGTTTTATGCTAGTGAACAATAGAGTATAATGGTACGTTACCCACAATTTTTTTAAAATTGGACCATTTATAGTTTTTAATCCATATAAATTAATTAGCAAAGTAAGTTATTTCTGAAACTACTGTCTAATAACAACGTGCACGATTATACAGACTGAATATTTTATGTTCGAACTATATACGTACATTTGCAGCATTAACAAACTAGGTATAGTAATCCTGTTAATGTACTCCCATGGCAATTGTCTTTTTTAATTGGTATACCATGCATTTGGTAAATGCTCTAGTCCATTAGAAGCAATCTATAAGTTGGTTGTTGTGGAAATGTTGCTGGGAAATTTTAGCTTAGCTTGAAAGTAAGATTAGGTAGGTTGACAAAGGACTTTTAGAAAGGGCCATGGAGATAAAAACAAGGTCCATTAGGGAAAGGACTAAGCAATTTAGACTAAACATATAGCCATAAAGTGCAGTTCGTAATTACAGCAGTCTGCAAATTCACTTCTTTATTTCCTAAGTTACAAATTAAGGTCGTATAGCCCGCCCCCAGGTGCGTTATGTACATACCCTAATGGGACAAAAAGCCTGTAAAAGGATTATTGTAGTGATGAACAAGCTATGCAGCTATATGCCCATAGCGACTTTATTATAATCTAAACTTTCATAACTTATAAGGTAAAAATATAAATGTTGTAAATGGCAAGTAGGCTTATACAGTATATACTTGGCACAAAAATTCCTAAATGTAATTTCTAACATAACACTTGATCTCAAGAGGTTATTGCGCATTTGTAATATGCATTGTCATCAATAATATCACCATAGGAACCACTAGGTGTAACCAAATACACCAATTGTATACAAACTTAATTCACCTATATTATAATATAAAAACTTTATATATGCAGATATCGATCCCACAATGTACAGACTTTGTTTTTTGTAGAATAACAAGGTATTATTAGAACTGCCTTCTATTTTCGTGGTTGTTCAAAAAACGTTACCAAATGGAGTACAGATAAGTTTGGGAAATTATTGTAAAGAAATTCGTTTTTTTTTACCCAAGAATGCAAATATGAACTTCAGTCACCTTTTGAACGATTCCACATTGTATATTATTATTCATCGTATATAAATAATTGAAACTAGTTAAATTTTGCTATTTATGCATTTTGCTGAAAATAGTGGAATAACATATTGACGTTTGTATATTGTGGCAATATATGAAACCTGCACGAATATGGGATAACATTGTTCCACTAACCTTGAATATTATGTGTGATACGTTCAGGAAACCCTGGAACTGTGGCAACCACACAGTAGTTTCATATTATATACCATGCTAGGGAGGACAGGGGGAGTGTGTTGTTTGGACAACTATGTATTCACAACAACCGAGAACAAAACATGGCAACTGGAAAACCCAATACGCATGCGCCGTGTGTTATTGGGAAAGTCTGTTGAAATGTCATCAGAAATTTCATTGGGAAATACAATTGTACGTTACACACGTTTCATATTTATTCATGTATTTACTCGGTTTTAAAGTACTAGTTTTAAAACTGGGTTGGAAAACCCCTTGATATCACAATTGCAAGAGTTCAAAACGTCACTGGCCATCTGTTGTAGTTTGCGTGGTAAACCCAATGGTTTACAGACTACGGTGGGGTTTTAACTTTTAACAGTTTTATTGTTCCAAGCGAGTTTTATTTTGCATATAACCGGTCGCTTGGAGGACCAGTTCTGTATTTTATGTGTAGGAAAAAACCATTTAACATGTACACGTATGTTTGTACTACAACACAGTAAAAACATACCATTTTAAAAAAATAACTAGCAACTCCTATATACACGTCATTTAAAAGATTTGACCTGTAGGGAGCCAGCATGCGGAACTGTGAAAAACTACACTTCCATGGAAAAACGAGAATAAAAAGTTGAATTTTGTACCAAGTTATTTGGATTAAAATTCAGTGCATAAACACATTTCAGGAAAAAACAGTTATCAGTATTTATTGATTCGACATTGGAGATATGCAAATTACGTTATTCAAAAGAAGTCGGTATTGTAATTTTATATACATTAATTTGGTTGACATATTAAACTAGTTTGCCGATACTTGCATTGTTTTTTAAAAAGGTTTATCATCATGAACACCGATTATTAATAGTTTTGATATAGAGGAATATACAAGGGGGTATAGTTCAATGCAAGTTTATCAGACTAATATTTTATGGAGTTGATATTTGGAAAGATGTAGAAGGTAAAAGTTACAGAATTGGGAAAAATAAGAGACGCGACGTAATTAATGTACGATCCCTTGTCGTCTGCTCTACTAAACGTGATGGATCAACAACACGTAGGTACACAGAACCAAGGACAGAACAGTGTCCGTAAAGTAAATGGAAATACAAAAAAGTTTTAAGTTCTTTAATGGCAAACTTTGTTGTATGTAGTAATTACAATAATCATAGTAAAAAAATTAAAATAAAGTTAAACTTCCATGAAAATGAAGAAAAACCAAGAAAAAAGTCACAAATGTTCAAAATATATAAAAATAATTACAATGCAGAAATTTCTTATCTTTTTTAACGAATGAGAAATATATTAAGCTATATTACGGGTATTATACATTGAAATATTATATTGAATGGGCGGGGCTTATGTTTCATTGCACGACAACATTTTTTTATCGATTTTTCCCTTCTTTCCTCCATTACCAGAGAGAATGACTGAAGAAAACTAGGCTTGCACAAAATCGATATTGATTTTAACGCATTGAAACCAAACGCGAAGTTTCCAATACAGCTGGATCTCAATTACCTAAAAGCTAACGTGCGATTGGTTGAAATTGGAAACATGACATCACTCACCGTTCACTGCGGGTGTGCACGTACTCTTGGCTGACCCGAAGCTGAATGCAGTTTCCCAGCCGACTACAGTGCCATTAAAACCTGCTTTCCCATCATGCAACACGCGGTCAGGTCACGTGACTCGACAAAGTTTAGAATCGTGCAAGAAACGAAATACAACCAATGGGAACGCGGCTCGCTGAAGCAGCGTCACCGTGACGTCACGATGTACGTCATTAAAAGGCGAAAGGTTCTCATTTTCTGTTCTGAAAAAGTTTTCTTGCGCAGTTTTCCAATTAAATTTGGTGCTGAAAGAGGTTACCTATGTCCGGGTCAGGGGTAAACGTGTTTTGTTGAATGTGTTTGTTTGTGATTGTGAAATTGCGGCTTGTATTCGAGGTCTTTCACATCAATTAATAAAAATTGTCATTGCACAATGCAAACCGCAATTCAAGGGTATGTAATTCAGAGAAATGCAGTTTGAAATGACATGTCTGACATTACAAAATGCAGGATATACATTAAAAAATTGTTGTTGTCTCGTATTATGAAGTTAACTTTCTGGAAATGAAATTGAAATAATTCCCATTAACATATCCCACTCATTTCATTATGAAATAAAACCACTAAAGTATGTTCCAATTATAGGGTTTAGTTTTATAATTTAGATAATTAGATTATATAGCTTTTACTTATTCAAACGTTGTTATTAAAAACAGCTTTATAACAAAGCATTGTTTAATAATCCATTTATAATACATGGATCTGAACTGTGCAATACATTTTAATGGTTGACCTCGTATTAATTAGAGATTTCCGTTCCAAATTGGTGTCACATGCATTCTTATCTTTAACAAAGTGTAACTGGAAACACACATTGTCTGATGTCATCGAAATTCGAAGAGCTAATCGGACACTGATGAACTTTTTGTCTTCAATTGTGACGTCATCGGGCGCCATATTTAGCACTCTGGCGTTAGATCCGCTTTCAAACACATCATTGAAAAGTGTACTTGGCAACAAAAAATTGTCTATCATCGTTTTCACTTCAGTTTGCCACCGAGATGTAAATGAATGAAATTCCAGTTTGCTTGACCTTCGTTGATTTGCAAGTCGTTCCCAATGTGCTAAAGCTTCAACGTAGGCCTATACTATAGTAGCTAAGTATATAACCCGGTCATATGTGTATATATGTGGTCACGTGGTGCTAACCTATTCTGTCCAGGAAGTTACTAGCAGGAAACCGTCAAAATGGGAAGGATAAAAAAAGAAAGCAACTTGTTTATTTTATTTTTCTTGTTATTCTGGCTATAACTGCGGAAAAGCCAATCCCATGCAAAACAAAACACCTTTTTAAGTTCTGTGAACAGAATAACCCCGGTTTGCTGACACACCTAGAAAAGTTACTTTTTCCTCTCGTATGGTTGAACTGTGTACATCAACTTTGCTAGAATATCATCTAAAAGAAAAGAAAATGCAATATAATCAGTATGATACTTGCATGATATTATAATTATCGCATAATTTCAAATGCAATTGCAAGTTGCCACATCCAAATATATTGCATCTAAAATTTGAAGATCAAATCATTAACACTTCAATAAATTAGAACCTGTTTACACTGGATAAATTAATAACAGTCCAGACCCTAACTTTGGACTTCTGGCTAATAAGTTAATAACTTTACCAACATGCAGACTACTAGTAAATTGGTGCAATAATCGAAAGATGTCGAAAAAAGTTTTTAATTTAAATATGTCAAAAAACTACTTGGATATTAAAACATTATTGCACTTGTTGTGCAGTGCAGAACAATTTTGATCATATATGTATATGGATGATAAATTGCATTTGAAAGTGGCTTTTTGACGTATATTACAATGTTATGAAAACCTGTTTCTGTCTAATTTACCTGCTTCTGGATCGAAAACACGCACAAGGGCTGGTTTCAAGTTGATAACTTTCTGCCAACGCACAGCTCTGATGGCCACACATACAAACTTGGGCATCTTTGTTTCATGCAATATTCAATTAAGCATTAAACATGTAGACAATTAAAATGCAGCTGTTTTTCTGCTGAATGTCTGTAAAATCACGCAACCCTTATAGTTTCACCGAAACAGGCCATGCTTCCTGAAGGCTAATAATACAGTAGCAGTGAAAGCATAAACACAGAAAATGCTAATAGGTTATGGGAGTAGACGGATATAGAGAACAAAACGTATTCCTGTTGAATGCGAAATGTGACAGTGACTCACTATTTTGTATACGGGGAAAGTCATCTCATCTTGTTTACATGTGGATGCTCAGTACTGAAACGGATATCTCAATAGAAGGAAGTGGGAGGTCAGATTATTCTTAATATCATCGCTCGGAATATATGTGAATATGAGTTGCGTGAGAATTCGGAAACATCCTGCATTTTGTACATTTTCTGAATACCTTTCGGAAGTATAGTATTGCCACGGTCCTCTTGCGCTTTGTGTCTCTTCGAGGTTCATCTTCTTCAACAGGTTTGGTTGTTGGCCGTTCTGGTCTCACTTTGTATCCAGATGGAAGTGCCACCTCTACCAAAACTCCTTTAACATCATCGGCTAGAGTCCTGCAAATATTTACCAATCCATCTTGCACTATACTGCGATTAAATCTACTTGTTCCTAAGCCCCTCCCAGGCACCACCTTCCTGACCTGTCATTGCCTTCGGTAATTGTATGTGGAATACCTTCATATTAATCAGCAGAAGGTATAAGCATATCATAAAATGTTTAATAGCTGTAATCAAAGTAGGACTATTGTGCAATGACTGCTGGAATATTTGAGAGTAAATATGGTTGTATTTATGAGTAATTGGATGTAGTGAAAATAACACTAGAAATGAATTGTCAGAAGGAATTGGTGGATACAGCAGAAGATTTGACCCTGTGTTGAACCCATTAGCTGCAAGGCTAAATGGAGTGGGTGGATGGGAATTGCATCAGCCAATGACAGAGCACAGCAGTGGATACCTTCAGGGGATTTACTTTTCCTAGTGTTTGCACTTACTCTATGCACAAATCCAAGCGGAACGCACTGCCTGATCCCAGAATATGCACCTGGGCCGTGACATTAAATAGTTTTGTTGAATTTGCCAAGACATCATTGCGACCCTCAATATCCTCAGCAGTTGTCACTACACCATCCTCACCCTGAAACAAAGGTCCCGGTTGTGGACTCTAACCAATATACCACGTACCAACCGTATTAACACGCTGCCCTAAAATGTTCATGTCTTACTCAGTGCCATGTTACCTGCACAAGTATCTTTTCGATAACTGTATCGGTAATGTCACCATCATCTGCTGTTACTTTGATGTTCACGTGGCCAAGATAAAGGGGTGAGATGAGGAAACAGATTGAGGAACCGCTATTAGGGCCCACTTGAACTGTTTTGGTGGCATTGGATTGTTCTGCCAGAGGAGCATTGGTGGAGTGCGAAAGCAGCTGGAACCTTCCAGCATCATTGAAAATGGTCACGTTGGCTTGGATGGAATCGTTAGTAGGGTTGAAAACGAGGACACTGATCTCGGCAGCTTCTCCTCGCTGCACGGAGAATGGTGCCAGGAGTTGAATAAAGAAGTCCTTGTACACCTCAACCTGCGAGGATGACAGATGAAATTATTGTTGTAAGGACAAATAGATGACAAATCTGCCTTGAACGTTACCTGAGGGTACTCTGATGGAAGCGCCAGTGCGTACGATGGTGACACTCCTAATGCGCTAATATCCCAGGTGGTGATTGCATCAGGTACCTTTACGATGAAGTTAGTACTTCCATCATCGCTGAATGTGTGATAGTAATGTAATGAAACATTTTAAAGATGTGAACTACGTACATATAAACAGCGAAGTCCTACCTGGTTGTGATATTGGTCCAGAACCACGTAGTGGGAAAGTAATCCCTATATCTTTCATTCACTACTTCTATCTCTTCACTTATAGCTGAAGGTGAAGACTCTTGTCTCCCGCTGAGAGATTCTTCCACCTTTTCTGTGGGTTTGGCTTCAAGAACTTGCGGTCGGACATGGCCATTGGTGAAGAAGAACACTCCAGCAAGCTGCAAAAGATTGCCATCACAGCCAGTGTTACACGTGAATGTCTGGGAGCCATTATGGTTGACAAATGATATGAACCTTGAAGTCATGAGGTACAAACAGTTCCCCATTGACTGATTCACCCAGCTGCTCAAAGTTTGAGATGCTCCTTCCACTTTCAGGTCTCTTGGTGGGTTTCTTGGGCACTTCTTCTTTGGAACCCTTACCCTTGCCCTCTTTGAATGCCTTGTCCGACCTGTCTAGGCGGTACCCTGGGTGAGAAGCAGGTCTGAGGAAACGTGCACCGTGGTCAATGCCACTCAGGAACACAAGGGTATCATCCGATGATGAGTGGATCTGCACTTTGACCACTGATCCTGGTTGCACAATGTCCGGTTCCACACCAACTGTCAACTAAGCAGTTTTATAATCATTAGTTGCTAACCATGAAGCTGCTTGAAATGATAGTATTGGGATAACTCACTTTTCCAGCAAAGCCCTCTGTACCTAATGACCTGGAGTCGGTCACTACCTCTCCTTTTGGGGTGACGTAGAACACGAGCAGTTCAAAGATTGGTACCATAGCTTCAGTGATGCTAATGGCCACAGCAGCATTGGTTCCATTGCCATCTACTGCTCCAGATTCCAGGATGGAGCCATTGCTACCACTCACCACCTTTGCAATAATCAATCCAAATGCTATAATATCTCCCAGAATATAAAATTCTGTATTTGGATGCAATGTTATTCGATAGATTTTGATCAAGTTACCTGATAGAACAGCTGATCTATTTCTGATGTTGCGAGGACAGGAACGGTTAGAACATCGCCAACCTTAACAACATGTAATAACGTGAATCTCAGCTGAAATGCTATCATTTTTCATGTACCAAGTTTGGATTGTATCATCACCTTTGAGTAGGGTCCACTATGTTGAATACTTATGTAGTTTTCACCAGCAGTTGCATCTGCCGCAAAGATCTTGGCTGCAGTGATCCCTGCGTATGTAGCGTTGAAGCGCAGTGCAACCGCACCCGCAGGTGGGATGAGAGTGATAGCCACGTGACCATCTTCAGGGATGGGTACGGTTTGCTTGGAGGTGAGAACCCCGGAGGATGGCAGCACGAAGGTACCAATGATGACCAACTCTTGCGAGGTATTCTGGGCAGGCTTCGTTCCATCAAGGTATCCTACGATAACCTGAAGCTCGAATGGGATTTTTGGCTTGAAGTGGTCCCTCGTCTGCGTGATGACCACTCGCAAAGGATTGTGGGTGAGAATGATGTGTTCGTATGCTTCGTGGCTCCGTCCTGCCAGAGAGTCGCTGACTACGGCATAGATGTGTAGATTGGGAAGGGGTTTCAGGGATTTCAGCTGCAATTTCACTGTCGCTTCTCCATCTTCTATCTGTATCAAAGCATAAAGTTAAGTAACTGGAAGCAGAAACATGGTTCATATAACCCAGCTCATCGATTCCCAACCTTTAGATTGTTGCCCTGAAAGATGTGCTCACATCCAGCCTGCTCTGAGTCAAAGACACAAGATAAGGACTGTCCAGCGATAATGCTTAGATTGCCAGTCACCGGAAGTCCATTTAGGTAGCTTGATGGAAAACCTCTCCTCAGCATTATGTCATAATGACCAATTGCCTATTACGCAATTACCATGCATTCACAGCGATGTTGATACTCGTTTCAGCATCCACGTCTACAAAATCTGGTGCCTCCAAGGCGACATGGAACAGTGGGAACTCTAAATCATCAACGTTTAGCGTTTTAAACAGCTTTTACCTAGCTACATGCCCGATGGAAAATGATGTGGCCATTCTCACCATGATCTGTAACTTTAAATATCTTCACCATCTTGTGTTCCTATATGATATATGAAACACGTCACTTACACCATTCCACCTGCTGGGTTAGAAATAGTTTTATAACTAACCGGGATTTGCGCGATGAGCTTATACTTTCCATACACCGGTGACAATTCCGATAATTCGAAATAACCGGAAAAGGCACCCCTTGTTGTGTCAATGTTGTTCCAACTGGCCACATCCTTCCCATGAGGATCTGTGATGGTGACGTTGAGACCAGTGACGTCACGAACGCGAACCTCGTCCGCCATCGCAATCACGTTGAAGTTGACTATATGTACGAAAGAAAACTTATTATATACCAAATTGGTAAAGTAATCCTGAATGAGTAGTGTGAGCAGTCAACACTAAACCCTCTATGGCCCCCAGTGGACAACGGGGCGCCACAGACCTCTGTTAGGAAGAGCATATTACACAGGGTCAAAGGGTGAAAAGTGAAACAAAAGCTCAGTTCATTGTTGACGCTCGAACATCATCGATGTGTCATACATTTATGTAATCATTTCAAGTGTTTTAAATCAGTTATTTTACCTAATTCGACATGTCTTTCTCTTCACCTCATCTTCAACATCACATACATCACCCCAAATTCCCCACTCAAAAGTAGTTAGTACGTATACCATCCTTGGGATTAACAATATAAATGATCACCCAACTGTGCCTGTCGAAGGCCATGGTTGGATGAGAAACGGGTGTTGCCCACAAATGTTATAATAATTCATATTTACTAGGTAGGTTATGTTACTACCTTTCTCTCCTGGATTAAACTTGTCTTTGTCTGTGAATATATGCAGCAACACTGGTGGTGCCCCAGACAGCAACTTGAGGGTATGCGAGAAGTTGGCAGCACCGGAGCCATCGAAGTGCATGTAGTAGAATGCAGAATTGATCAGCGATGGCACCTTCATGAAATACAATAACATTATCATATATCTACTTGGATTCTATACTGGGTGTCCATAATTAAAGTTTGTAAGTTGGAAATGAAAAGGAGATACTGTTCACAATCACGTCAGCGCCACTTTCCCCACCCTGGTGGCAATATTTCGAACTACTTATTTATTTTGCAATATGAATAAAAGTCTCTGTGTTTATTGGAAAACTTGATCAGGATTGCTGAATATGAAGTGGTACCCGTAGTTTGAGGGTTGTTGTGTTGCCAGGTTGCAGATCTAGGGATCCCAGTGCTAGGGTGCCACCATCTGAAGGTAAACCTGCTGATGGGTTTAGAGCTGCAACAAAACGAAGAGGTTTGGTGCCATTGACCAGTGCAACTGTGATATCATATGTTGAATCTGATATTAGACGTCCTTGTGCGGTTATTGTGTACACGCTGCATAATTAATGAAATCATCTTGTTATATACTTTTAGAGGTATTTTCAAATAATTTTGGCTATATATTTAGTTTATTACCTGATTTCAGCATTGATGACCAATGGCATCAGAAGCAGTGTTATCAAAATTAATGCAGTCATCCTTGTTGCTGGATGAAGATGGAAATAGTTGACCATGGAGTTGAAGGGTGTGTGCAGAATTATAAGACAAAGATGAAGACTAAAGTGAAGACTGTAAAGATGGTGGGCTCTGATTGGTCCCTATAGACAGGTAGCCAAGAACCTCATTGGTGGTTTGTCTTAGCTTGAGGTTATTGAGCTGGAGTGGTATTCAACCTTCAAAAACGTTGTGTTTCGTTGACCCTTTGTCTTTATTTTAGTCGAGTCGTTTTTAAACTTTCACTTATCAAACTGTCCCCTCAGGTGTTGGAAAATGTCTAATTATACACTGTGTAAAAGGTACATTGATTCAAATGGCTGGAAATTACTCAATGCTGCGCCATATAAATGTGAACTTGACTTAGTAAGCAGCAGATAATTGTTTTCACCATGGATCGACTTTCACATTTAATGCAAAATATTTAAAATGTCTAGCATTGTATTGTTGTGCATGTTACATATGACTGTATTTCGTTGCAGTTACTATGTAAAGTGAATGTAAATATAGCCATGAAATAACGCGAATTGTGTGAATATAGTTTATTTACAATTGTGATCGAATGCTTTTGATTAGTAAAATAATTATAAGGATGCATGCAATAAACATATGATCATTATCCCTAATGAATCATATGACAAGTTTCCATCAACAGTACATTCCTCATAGTTAATTTGCATGAGGCAATTTTACAACATGGTTTTCTTTGTTTACTCAGCTTAAACACTTCTAACTTAGAAGAAAAAGATGCACTGGCTATATTTAAACATTGAAACAATATCATTTTAAAACAATCACTTTATTTGCATATTCCAATGTAAAAATGCACATTCACCATTATATTCTATGTACTGAATATTTGTTGTACCAGTACTTTGATGTTTTTCAACTTATATTTACTCGTTTTAACAAAGAATTGCGTGTCATCGCTTCCAATCGCCGCCATGTTGTTTTCACCTGGAAGAACTTGATTGACATGTTTTTAATGCATAAACTGGCCGAGAAGAATACTCGATATAAAAATAACACTGGTTTCTGTATATA
>JAQIWR010002265.1:0-11507 GCA_034695945.1 Glomeris hexasticha
TACCGGATTATTTGAAACCATGAGTGGTCAACATACACAAGTTGCTGTATTAGTCCCCCCCCCCCCCCAAATAATTTCCGCAGGGGAAACTATTTCGGTAGGGGAAGTTAAATGGTTTCCGAAATAATCAAAGTGCTTGCTCAGCTATATGCAAAGTGGTGACCTTCAAGTGAGAGTCAGTTTGTTTGGCCCAGTGCCAAATCTTCATACTTTTACTATGTAAATTGCAGCTTTAGTGTTGTAATGACCATAGGTGCGTTTGCTTGGCTATTATTAACTTACTCTTAGGTAATATGAAAATTTATTCACATTTATTTTTACACAATTTTAGATATTGTCTTTTAAATAGTGGCTGAAACTTTTATTTCAGCCCAGTTGCTTGCAGTCACTGTGGAAGACAGGTTGGTTGTAATAATTTTTTTACATGTGCTGACAGTGATGACTATAGACAGCTGTGTGGAGGCCCCGACAGTGGCCACTACTTGAGTAAAACCTAGTTCACATGCATGCGTTTTGACACGCGTCCAAGGCGCGTCGTGCATTTGTATGCGTGTCAAATAATGCGTCGCATGGGAACTCGTTTGCGGCGCACATTAGCGCGTCAACAATTTGTGCGTCAAGATGGCGGACAAAAAATATGCTTGCTCGTCCGTCACTAATTACGATCACATGGGTGGCAAAATAAAATAGTTTGTAGCCTCCAAATGCAAAAGGAAGTTACATTGTACCGAATTTAATCTAGTTTATGCATTTTAAATGTGAGATGTGCGAGTAGTTTATTGGGAAAAATTGAAGCGGGGTAGCTGTAGTGGCTGCTTCACTGCCCAGCCCATGCACAACCCTACTCGGTAAGTTTTATTGCAATAGATATCACCACTGCTGACGCGGAAAACAACTGCTGGCGCTGCCGCGCAATGTGCCGCACGCCGCAATGCGCGTCCATGACGCGTGCATGTGAACTAGGCTTTAGAGTGTGTGTTCCAACAAGACTGAAAACTGTAGCTCATCAAGTCATTTAATAACAATAATAACGATAAAATGTTAAAAGCAAAGATAACAAACGGTTACCTGGTACCTGCCTGGCACCATGCTGGATAAAGAGAGTATGAAGGCCCAAAAAATGGGTGAAAGGTAGAGAGCCATCAAAATGGCGAGAATTAAGTTACCTAATCCCAGCAAGGCCACATGGTGGCAGGAAGTTTATTGGAACGAAGTGACCACCGTCTTGTTAGGACAAGAAGAGGCCAAGAACTCTAAAAACAGCAAGCTTTTAACTAGCTGCGACAGCCGACCCTTGATCAGTGCCAAGCGCCTAACCCTTGCTTGCACCAATCAAGAGACAATGTCAAAACAAAGTAGACACAAAGGTCAACGCAGGCAAGGTGCCAATAATCACATGAGAACACGAAATCAGTGAAATGCAAATTATTACAACAGTGGGGTCACCACAGCTGTTTTGTTTTGGGGGGGGGGATATTTCGGTAGGGGAAATTAAATGGTTTGAAAGCGGGGATGAGCTGAAAAAGCAAAAATTAAATAATTTCTCCAGGGAACTTATACCGCGATTTACGGTAGTAGTAAAATAAATAGTTTTGACTACAATACAGTATATGTATCCATATTTTGTAATGCATTTGCTTTAAAGGTGACCAGACACGGCAATTATCGATATTTTTAATGTCGTTGAGAGTTTGGCAATCCAATATATAGATATTTATGTGCGGCTCTATATTTATTTCATAATTTTTAAACGATCGGTTCTATATTTAAACTTGCTGCGAAAATGGGTCAAAAACGGGCAATTTCGGCACCCAGGCACCCAAGTGTCAATCATTTCGTTCTATATAGAACGCCGTTTGTGACATTGTAAGTAGCGGCGAGAGTGGATGAAGGATTTGAGAGTATGCCACGCTCGTATTCCACGGATGGAACTGAATCGCACCCGTAGCACCTCGCCTAGTTTGTGCGGCTATTTGTAGCAGTAGTTTAGAATCGCTGCTGGGGCGTAAGTGCATTGAGATGCGATAATTTGCAGCAAACGAGCGCTAAAAAATATTGAGAGTTGGGTTATATTCCAATAAACGACCACACAATTCTCCATTCCACACGTTTTCATATTTTAAATTACTTTTTCCAGAATATTTTTTTGGAAGAGTTCAAGACGGCTATTTTCTGGGGAGGGGGAACTAGTTCGAGTGGGTGCGCCCATTCTCGAACGTATCAAACGGTGGAAAAGCATTCAGGGTGGCGTTTTACTCTTCACAGGCTTGCCATACAAGAGGCGCCAAATTCAAACATGCTTAAATTTTGCAATTTTTTACCTTTAGTTATAAATTTTTCTATGCAGTTCTGTTCTAGCAGTTGGACAGTTATTTTGTTTCCTACAACATGCCATTTTTATCTGGGTACCTTACAAAACCGTGTCTGGTCACCTTTAAAGCATTTCCTAAAAGAGCAAATATAGGCCCTATTTTTTTCTCGAGGAGATACCGTCAAAAGAGGTGACTTCGGCCAAAAATTCCAGAAAAATTGAAATATCATAATAACATGAAATTATCTGGAATTGGCAATTATACAGGCGGGTGTAGATCAGTTAGAGCTACACATTAGCATCATGAAATATTTTGTTTCTCTATCGGTTTATTTTTTTTTTAAAAAAACTCTGGTGGCCACATTCACCCTCATTGTGAGCAGTCTATGGCCGGGATGTATATTTAACGTTCTAAGCCACATAAAATCGTGATCGAGGCTAATTTGGCCGTCTAATTTCTTTTTAAAAACTATTGTAATTTAGTCATACCTATATTCACAAATTATCATATATATTTAAACAAATTTGCACATATTCCGCAACAATTATTACACATTCTCCTACATTTTTCAAATAATCAGTATATTAGGTTTAATAAACATTTATACATACTAAGATATGATATGAAATGGCAGTATTGAAGGCACTGTCCAAATAAAATCGGTTAAATATATTTAAAAATATTTTTTGATTGATAAAATAGCATTGAATTTGCGGTTTGAATATATGCTGGCATAAACAATATTAATGATAAAACATTAAAAAATATCACAAATTATTATATAAATGTAGAAAATTGAGGCACAAACACAACTTTAGAATCAGATGACAGACACAAATTATTATCACATTTTTTGAATCTTGTAACAACAGGAAATATTTCAATAACACAGAATTTTAAGTTAAATATCACTGATTTGTATTCCTTTAATATGCTTTATAAATATTAACATTTTGCTCTCGGTATTGGTTATATACTAGATTTAAAATATTACTGTTCCTGGCAAGTTCAAATAAATTTCACAATAATTTATGCTGCATCATGAACTTTATATTTTTTGATCCAAGTTTTGTTTTCTATTATCTCACTATTATGACCTATGTTTCAAAGGAAGAATATACATCTAATCGATTAGGAAAAGATGTCAATCATTTCATAATAGTGTGTTATAACACACAAACCCCAGGTGAAACCAGCAACTTCTCTCATGTACATGGGGGTAGCCATAATGGATGTGACGTCATTCGGGGCCCCGACTATGCGGGGGAATGTGGCCATGTCCGGCCATATTTACCAATGCCCCAGCTGATCTCGCAATTTCATGGCTCGCATGAAAACCATTGCCATGACAGCTATACTGATTTTTTTAGCATGTAATAACATTCTGGGCTTTCAATTGACTGTTTCAGAATTTTTATATAAGCAATATATCTCAACATACATAGCAAAGTTTCTTAAAGCCATTTTTTGTGGTCTGCAAAAAGTCATATTCAAAAAATTGTAGCAAACAGAGAATAGGTATTTAGGCTATGATTATATTATGTAAAGTTGCCTATAGTCGAGTGAGTTGGATTCTGCTTCGATTTTACATTTCTGTAAGGAGTCAGAAGATGAGCAATTTTTAGAATCGAAAACGAGAAAATGGCCACATCCATATTCGCTGGCCAGAGCCACCTTGTTTGACGGTACATATTTTGTGTAATGCCATAACCCTCTTATGTTTTACCAGCCTAAACGCATTACCATTTTTCAACAGTTTTTCATATATTTGCATGGATACGTAGTCAAATGTTTCATTTACATTTTACACTACCCACTAGGTAATATACCCACAGTATATAGCCTGCTTCATATGCTAATAAACTTCTTGATGTTTCGATAATCGGCATTTTGCATGTAAACTATTTTCAAGTTAGGATAACTTGCATGCAAACATACCCTTTACATAACCATGCAACCAATTTGATTTAACTGGCCATATATGGGCCCAAAAGATTTCAGGTGTGGTTATTTGTATTTTTACTAAGCGTAACGAATTATACATTTACAAATTTGATGACTTACATCATGTATAGAAAGTTCATATTTGACCTTGGTTGTGACCTTTACAACTTTTTTGTTATAGAAATGTTAAGGATATAGGCTATCAGCTGAAATTTAAGAGTTGCAGAACGTCATTATTGAGAGTTAAGGAGCATTATCCAATTATGTATTTAAGATAAAGATACAGCTCCCATCTATACAAAGTGCTTTGAAATTGCACACATTTCTTTAAAACACTATTATATAAAATTGACATTTTGTAATGCACTTGAAACTTGCAAGTACATGCATTATTGAATAAAGTATATTGTTAAACTAGAAAATGTGATCAATACTATTTAAAACATTTATCAACACGGCTGTCAGCAAGCGAGTTGTTTTTCTCTAGATCGATCCATCCTTTAAAATGCAATAAAGGCTGGCATACACACGTGATACCTTTCATTGTATTGAATTCCCAAAGCAGTTAATATTGCTGTATGTAATAATAATAAATGCTACTGTTTTCCGGGTATTAGCACGACAATGAATTGTGTGGCCTCCATTTATATTTCAGTTCAGGCTTCAAATAAACGATATCATTAAAACTCGTTGATTGCATGCACTTGATGCTCAATGATTATACACTTTAATCTGGACCCTAATTAAACGTTAACACGCATGTGTATAGTAACATTTTGGCTCGTTAAAATCAGACCTCATATCTATGAGTTGTGAAATTGTTTGTTTACTCTGTTTACGTGATTTAGTATTTCATATGCCATTGTAAATGCATTATACATATTGCAAAATTTCAGAATATGGGCTGGTGTATGGTGTCATGCAATAAACATTATAATAGTACGCGTAATCTACGTTTATTAATTATAGAAGCAGGATTTTATTATTTAACAATCCATATATACATATATGTATGCATGTATTACCACTCTTGGTATTACTGATGAATATAGAATTGTGACCATGTAGTAAATTCAACACACCTTGCAGCCATTTGTCATTTTAAAATTGTAATTAGCGCATATGTTGATTGAAACTTTCATTAGAAACTTTTAGTATATCAGTGTATGTAATAGGTATCGTATTTTTTTTAAATCAGAGTTAAAAGGTAAAGAAAATGGCAGTTGAATTCGTTAAGTAATTAGCTACATTTTTGAAAATGAGCTCTGATTAGCCCAGTTAATTTATGCAGCATTCGGAATTTTCAATGAAAGTCGTTCTATATAGACTGTATATCATTATAAGAAAAGTAATAGATGTTTTCATGAGCGATCAGTTTTCATGCCTGCCAGATGCCAAATCTTTATGCAAATATTGAAGTAACCTGTATGTTTCCCATAATTGCTTTAGCTTAATCTAATCATATCCTAGTTTTTTCGATTAAGAAATATTAATGCGTATATTTAATTAAAGGTCATATATCATAGCAATATGTATCAACTACCTCGTCTTTAATTACTTGTGCAGCAAAAGTAAGAGCATAAGTTTTGTATTAGCAAATTAATTTTATTAAGTTTCTCTTTCTCTGGATTTTAAATTGGCAGTGAGTTAAAATTAAAGTTGCATTAAAATCCTTATTGCTTCAATGGTACCATTAATACTCTAAATACCTTGAGAATGTGACTTATAGCTTTAGTGCATTAACTATACAACCTACACAGTTGAGGAACTTGAATGGACCCCAAACTCATGTGCATATACATATAGTATATATTGCATAAATAAGTCATTTTTTGTGTAACTCCCCTGTGCTTTGTTGAGCTTTCAAATAATGACCATGCACATGTGCAGTACACAGCACTTTCTGTGTACGTATTGTGCAACAGCGTTTACTGAGGAAAAATAACACCCCAGGAGAATAGCTTCACGACAATAAATCGTTGCAAAACAATATTTGCTAGCATGCTGGCAATGACATGAACGTCAAAAGTTTAGTGTTTATTTTCAGATTCAATTGCAGAATGTATGTATAGTGCAGCACACATTGAGGTATACAATAGTACAACAGAAACAGAAATCATAGACGAAATAAGGGTCCCGAAATAAGCAGAAAATTGGTTTTTAATGCTGTACTTTTGTTCTAACTATGTCCTCAATAAGCAATAAGCAGTATGGTGTAAAACTTATAAAAAAAAAAACTATCAAATCCATTGGAATTACCATTTGCATTTTTCAATACTATACTGTATAAGTATTTTTTACATGATTATAACTGTTGTGTATAATATTTTAAATATTATTTGCATGTGCTGTGTATTGTCTTGATCTACTTTTCCAACGCAATTCGCAATTGAGCTCTGTGCCATATTGCATATATAAAGTAGCATAATGACTATTTTGGGAAATCATGCAGTGCTTGGCAAACACTTCATGCACAACTGGCTTAATTTACTTGTCGGCTGGAATCAGATTGTAAGTTTAAGATTGTCTGAATACTACGTTAAGACTAGTTTTATTGGAAGAGTATACCCAGAAAAATCCCTCCATACTTGTAGTGGAACTAGAAAAATCACTTTGGTTTATGATATAGGTATATAGAGTGTAGGGGACGAGGAATATATTGAAGTGCCGCAGTGCGATTTAAAATAGTTGAGTATTAAATTTTCAGCAAAAGGATGAATTTGTTTATTGGAATGGAAACAATATCATTTAAAAGATATAACTTATGTCATGGAGACTTGATGTACATATACTTTTTAAAATGTTTGTCCCACCTATTTCCAGGATTTAATGTTTCAAAATACTAATACACTCAAACATATAATGTGATATTTAAATTGTGGAGTATGTGATATATGATGACAATGTTACAATAAGTACAATGGCCCAAATATCATTTTTCAAAGCACGATGCTAAATCTTAAATTTCAAAAGTATAGGTAGCACAATTTCTTACATCCAAAGTATGTTATTTGAGAGTATCACTTGTCAAATGATGTCACCGAAAACCATCAACTTAGTACATACCGGTATATTTACAGTATATACGAGGTTTGGTCTCTGTACACATATTGCCATGCAGGAAATGCGAAAATGTACAATCTTCAGCTAAACGGATCATGCATGTTCCTAAATGGCTCCTTGAAATTGGGGCATGCAACAAGAGTATAAAGATTACTCTGGAGAGTTTCTTCGCGTTTCTTAATATCAAGTAGTAATTTCTGCTACTCTTATCTTAATAACGTTTCCAAGATTGAGATATCGTATTAAGCGAGGTAAAATGGCGTGAGCCGTATTGGAAATTAATTAGTCAACTGTATAACATTACCCGAGTTAATTCAAAAGAAAACTTTTGATACACTTCGATCTGTTTGAGCGAGTGCAAGTATCAAATATATCACATTTAAAAGTATATAATAAATAAATAAATAAATAAATAAATAAATAAATGCAATTTAAGTAATTTACAGCAATTCTTGGTTAATAACTATAAACGCAGGTGAGCAGGTGTACAAATGAGAAGTTACTTTACCATGATTGAGACACGAACTTGAGGAAAACGAAGAGGACTGCGTTGAACGTCTGATGCATGTCGATGCCAGTAATGATGTGGGGGAAATAACATATAATGCTCATATATATATTAATTCAATATGCTGCCCATTAACTAGACTGATGATTTTGGAGCATGGACAAGTGATTCGTTCATTGTGCAGTGTTGCATGCATTCACCAACTCTCCATTCTTTATATGGTATGCTGTGTATTGATCGATGCTCACCGCAAATCCGACCTCTTCTTCTGTCACACCCCTGATAGTGGACTCGTCTTTTTCCCTTGAATCCAATGTTACACGACCATCGCGATACATCCATTTAGCTTCTAGGTGAGGAACTTAAACTACACGCTCCAAATGCTATCGGGTTTTGCACAGCTTGCATACTTAATTTTTACTTTCAACTATAGCAGCATGCAGTCCAAGCTGATTTTGTGCATTACATATATAATATTCTTATTTTTGAAAGCTTTTAATATACAGTGAAACTTGTGTATGTTGACCACTCACGGATCCAAAAAAATGTGGCCAACTTTAACAGGTGGTCAACATATTTCAATTGCATAGAAAATGCATGCAGGACACTGTAATACTCGGTACTACTAGTAGGTACAGGGCGCGGCAGTGCAGCCTGCCCGATTTTGGAAGATCATAGCTAGGGGTAGGGTGGGAGTACAACCGTGGGGATGGTGCCGTTGGAGAGGTGAGTTAATGCAATTTTCAATTCACATTAAGACTTGGACAGAAAAGCATCGCGCGTTTGCTGTAGAGGAGTTTTATCAAAATAGTGTCTCGCCGACAATGCTGCAGCGTGCCACATTTTCTGGTTGTGTTGCATTCTGTTATCGGCCAGTAAATTCCATTCTAATGCAAAAATTGTTCGTCCCGATTCAAAAACTATTAAAATTGGATGTCAAACTTCAAACAAACAAGTTGTGCATTAAAAAGGAAATGAATCTACTAGCAGACCTGAGACTGCAACATTATACCAGAAGATTTGCACGCTGCATCATTATCGGCGATCTACCATTTTGATAATACTCCTCTACAACAAACGTGCGATATACTTTTCCGTTCAGGTCTTCATGTGAATTAAAAATTGCATTAACTCAGCTCTCGAATGGCACCATCCCCACGGCTTTACTTCCACCCAACCCCTAGCTACGCTCCTCCAAAATCAGGCAGGCTGCACTGTCGCACCCTGTATTATACACACACAGACCACATAGATAATGACAGCCAGAATTAATATGATACAGCTGTGCAACGCGAGGTTAAAATTAAAAGCACTAATTTGGTGAAATTTTGGCAGCCAATTCACAAGTTTCCATTTCGTGTTTCATGGGTTTTTCCGTGTGGTGGTGCTGTGGTCAGAGCATTCCTTTTATTGCTGCTATAGTTCGTCCCAATCCAACGTTGCATTAAATCACCCACTTAAGCTGTGTTGCCCCCTCCCTGTGGGTGAAATCGGACTCGCCGTATTACGCGCACCGACCTGTCGACTTTCACCCACAGGGAGGGGGCAACACAGTTTAAGTGGGTGATTTAATGCAACGTTGGACTGAGACGCAGTATAGCAGCACTCTTGGCAGCACTAAAAGGGATGGTTTGACTACAGCGCCACCACACGCAAAACCCCATGACACATGCCAGGAATCTTGTGAATATGACGTCAGAACATACACCTGCGACCAGGAATTGCAAAGAAATTCTTGCCTAACTCTTGTTCCTTATCTATCTCATCATTGTGCAAAATTACGGGACATGAAAGTTGTTTTTCCTATGGGAGCGTACTATAAAATGAAGGTTCGCAGGTGGTCAGATTAAAGAAGTTCGCCCCTATATGTATTTGTTTTGTTGCCAGAGAGAAACACAGAGGAGTCTTATTTCTGGGTCTTCAGTTGTTTACATGGAATATCCTTGTGGGTATTTATACAGTCAGTCCGTTTAAAGCAATAAGGAATTTAGACTGTATCATCAGTCTATACATCACTAGCCATATGGTATACTTAACCCTTCAACACTTAAAATTGGTCAACCATATATGTATATAATTAGGACCCCACCAAGAAACATAACATGTGTTAAAAATAAAAATGACATATTTTACTCACGCATACCTTTTGAAATAAAAAGTAGATAATGTATTTGGAACAGTGCATTTTTCAGACTGCTAAATTTGCTGCTAATTCCAGCACAAACTTCATTGCACGGTTACTGCATCTGAAAATGTCTGCAGGGGAATTAATATGCAAGTCACTCCCAGTATGCAATTTTTTTCTAATCATCATATGCCTCATATATAAAGTTTTCGTATCATGCTTCGACAACAGCTAGCTTTAGGCAAAAGTGACAAGAGTTGGATATTATGTTTACTTTGAAAATACTGTCTGTGTCCTTTGGTATCATGGTTTATCAGGGTAAAATTGCAACCCTCAGATGTTGGTTTTTATTCGTTCAAATATTTTTGTATATGTATATACAGTATGTAGTCCAAATATATTGGCAATCATACATGGCCAATTTTAATTAGGAAACTTACCCCTAACACTAGCCAGTTGACACAAAAAAGTGAAAAATCTGAAGTTCAATTAATGAAGTGGTGTACAAATTTCGAGGTAGATTAGCGGTCCGAGAAGGAAGCGCAGCGCCACCTGGCGTACATTAGGGTGATAACTTGGAATACATGCCAACACTGAAGGGTTTTACCATGGTTTTACGATCTGTATATCCAATAGCACCGTAAAACGCCGATCGCACGTTAACTAAGCGTTTAATCGAAACGTTACCGTGAACGTAAATTATTCGGAAAGTCGAAATACATTTTAAAATACACTTTCCGTTATTTATTTAGAAAGTTAGGTTACTTTCGTTAACCACTGGTGTCGTAAATCAAGAGATCTACTAACATGTGTGAATAACAAACCAAACCTAACACTCTAAAAATAACGGAAACTGTATTGTAAGATGTATTTCGACCTTACGAACAATTTACGTTCACGGTAAGGTTTCGATTAAACGCTTAGTTAACGCGCGATCTGCGTTTTATTATGTATTCCAAGTTGTTCTGCAAAACGCTGATAGGTGTCGCCCGTGTTGAAAACGGCTGTTCCTTCTCGGAGCCCATTGGAGAAGTGCACCATAACTCTGGCGCTCGTATAGTACTGTATGTTAACTGAAATATGATGCGGGTGAGACATGCGTTTTCACCGTAAACAGTAGGACCGCCCCTTTATCAGTAGACACCCTATCATACGGTCTTATACTTCCAAATGGGACTGGTCTTGCCATGGCCGGTGAAAGCACGTGAATCACCCGCATCATCTTCCAGTTAACAGTCAGTAGTAAGTTGTTGTTTTTGGGTGCAGCAACACCAAGAGTGTATGAAGGTGGATTGAGTATTCCACTCCCATAGCCTCTGTGCTGCAGTGTGGTTTGCGCCCGTAGCGCCCCAGCGCCAATCAGTGGCCATTTTGTGAACAACGGAACTTTGGGGGCGGAGTAAAGGCATGCATTAGATGCAGACATGCACAAACAGAAAGACACACAAGTCCTTCAGTTTCCTAAAACAATTCATTTGTGGATTATGGTGGCATTGCTATCAGTTCTTCTTGATAATGCAGATAAAATTAATCTAAATAATGCAATACATCGCCT
>JAQIWR010002266.1:0-11505 GCA_034695945.1 Glomeris hexasticha
ATTTATGCAATGTTTTACTTTGTGTAGGCCAATTTTCAGGGTATGTTCCAAAACCGTGTCAGGTCTCCTTTAAATTAAAAACAGTAAATTGGGGTTTGCAAATAAGTTTCTTGTTTTTTTTTTAATATGATTTCCACTAAAACGTTGAGAAAACACAACAATTTCCTCTGGTATTTTAATGGTTTTTATAAAAACATGTACTGTATATACTGTACATACATAGCATTGTGAACTACTCGGTAAAGGCAATTTGGCCTGTCCTTTACTCTTCTTTATTCACTTCTTTCTTTTCTTATACACACCTAACTTTTAACACCATATAGTGGCAGCCTTCTTGTCTGCTGCTGAATCACTCTCATTCCCAGGCTTCTTGTATGCTTTGCAAAAAAAGCCAAATAAATGTGCAATATTTCGCCCTTATATATACTCCACTCAAATGTAGAAAGAAAGAAAAAACAAACTTCATGACCAGAAATTCCTTGCATTAAAAAATCCTGTCTACATTAGATGTAAAAGTGTACAAAAAATTTGACGTATTACATTATACACGTATATATGCAAAGCAACTATTGTATGCAAAGTAAGGAAGGGAGAAACACCTTTAAACCAATAAGACTTGCTTATTATTTAAGTTATGGATAAAGTACAGCTAAAAACTGTAAAGAAAATGTTAGTTGAAACGCTGTTGAGATCCAAGTAACCTACATTCTAAACCAACAGCTTTTTTCGAGCGCCATCTAGTAACGTACACGAGAAACATAAAAACCTTTTTGGTAACCTAAGATGTAATTTGAGTTGGAACAAATCTTTTTATTTCCTCACATCCAAACTCAATTTCTGACAAGTTATAAATTAACTTCCTACACTTTCATCTTCCCACAAAAAAACTGTTGCCAAAAACCACAAGTTAAACACATCCTTAAATAAATCTTTCCTTCCATAAATTTCTATATATAATATAATATATAATTAACTTCTTTTAATTTCAAACTCTATAATCCAACATATCACAGAAACATTGTTTCATTTTTTGTGCATCGTTAGCCTGAGGATAATTGATAAATTTCAGCTCAATGCCGAGCAGGTGTATCCTTAATTTGACGACATGTTCATGCGCATGCGCAACTAGATTTGGCGAAATTAACGCCACAGGGTTGACTACTATATAAAACGACACTCATAACCGTCAAGGGTTAATTACTAGATGCAAGTGCCCCCAAGCGGCAGCTTTTTACATTTTCAACGCATTCTTTGCATTGGCACAGTGTTGCCCAGAATGGGATAAACTTTTTGTACATTCAAATGCCATATGTGGGAGTATGTTTGAGACTTGGTAAGAGCAGACAAGACTTAAAGACACACCCATAGACAACTGCTGTATACTTCACTTTTTCTTCAACCTCCCAAATCTATAAATCTTTAAAAGAATCCCACACTTATACGAACACCTGTGCACCATTTTCCAAACTTTTATTTATTTTTCGCGGTTTTTGTGGAAAAGTTAACACGTATTTCTATTGCCTCTGTATTAAATAATGTTCAAACTTGGAAGCTAAAACGTTTTTGTGCCTATACCATGTAATTTTCCACCAAAAACTGGAAAACCAAATTTCTATGGAGCATTTTTCTTCGTTTTTACGATATATAATTATCGAAGGTATCTAGGTATAGTTCAAAAACAATCCCTATCGCCTATTAAGTATATGATTAATGGGTTTTCTTTCACGGACCTTCTATATAATATACGTATTTATTTTTCATTTTCCCATTATTTCACTTTATAAATTTTAGCTTGTGTACACTTTTCTCACCGAACTTTTCCTAAAGAAAGGTAAACAACTGCTATAGGCATTTCAACCATACATAATGATAAATACAGGGGCAAAAACAATATAAAAGCTGTTGTCAACACCGAGACGCCAAACCAATAATTACGACAAAAAAATCACAAAATTAAATTGAATATACGCGTATATGGGAGCAAAAAAATACTAAATGTTTTGAGAAACACAAGATTTTGATAAATGTATTTTGCCAAAAATAACATGCATTTTAAAAATAAGTTTAAAATGTCTTATTTCACATATTATAATTACAATGTATGCTTTAATTAATACAGATGTGCACTTCATTGTTTTATTTTTTATTTTTATTTGACTGTTCACATGGAACCAATTTATCCGAATTGGTAAAGTTCATATTGACCGAGTTTTACTGTATATTAAAAAATACAGTAAATGTAGTTATAAAACAAGGTTAATTCGTTGGTTTGGATATTTGCCTATAGATCTTTGACATTTGCATTTACTGCAGATGCAAACCTCGTATATGTATTCGTATTTTTGCCGAACACCTTGAATTCAAAGTGGAATAAATTTTCTAGTTTTCTCATCACTAAAAATAATTCCAGTTTTCTCCAAGATAAACCGGACCGAAACCTGCACGGATCCCCATTCATCACCCATAATGTCACGTGGGTCAAGGTGGACGGATGCCAAAGGATAGCACATAACATATTTGTCGATGAACGAGCCGAGAAGAAATTTTAGAGAAAGGAAATGGAGATAGAGAGACGCGAGCGAGGCACGCGTGCCGAACAAGGCGGGGCAGCCACCGTGTTCGACGAGTCGACCAATAAGCGTGCGACGGTCACGCGACACTGCGCTACGCTCATTGGCCGACGCCGGCCTATATAAAAGCGGCGTTCGCCGGCGCGCGCTTCGCAGTCGCTGCTGAGTCGGCGCACGCGACGGAGCTCCGGGGAAACCTATAAAGATGCCTGTGGAGAAGAGCGCTTCGAAAGCCAAAGAGAACCGACGGGTGATGCTCATCTCTTGAGATGATGGATGACACATTATATATATGTGTGTGTGTGACGTGTGAGAGTGCCGTGCTCAATTAATTAATCCCGTAATTACAGAGTAATAAACCTCTTATGGAAAAGAGGCGGCGTGCAAGGATAAACAAAAGTCTGTCCGAGTTGAAGAATCTTATTTTAGACGCCATGAAGAAAGATGTATGTATCATTATCATAATTTAGATGTAAAACCCGACATCCAGTTGTTGCCTTACTATACAGTAGGCCTATACACTTTTTTTCCAAATATTTTATGCATGCAAGGTAAATTTAGTTTAGCTTCACTGCAATGCATAATCTCAGTTTTTGGCAAATTGAACAAATGTTTTTCATTATTAAAGTGTATGAAATGTCTTAACATTTGTCATTACTACAAATAAATCCTTTCATAAGATAAGCACATTTCTTAATTTATATGTAATAGATAGGTCACAAAGAATTCTTTTAGAAATTAATGTTGTAATTTTTAAATTTAATATAGAAGCGTCCTTTGGCATAGTGTGTTAATTGAAAAATGCATGCGATTATGTATAATATAACCTGCATTTAATTTCATTTTAATTTCATGATTACATCCTTGATTACATGTTCCACACTAAAACCTATTTAGGCTTAAGTGATGACAGTTAACCCTAGTTTGGCTTACTTATAAAAAAATACAAAATAATTTAAATGTGATATATTGTAGGTCATGGTTAAAACATTGTGTCAATCTTTGAAAACTATACTGACAGATTACTTCAACAAGTGAATAATAGATTCTTAAATTGGGCTTGGCATACTGCATGGAATTTCTATACACTATAAATAATAATAAAACCAGTTCAAAACAAAATTCAATGAATTAATTAACTTCATATATTGTGCCCTTGAATTTCTTGTTGTGCATACTATTTACCAATGTGTAATAATAATTAAATCAAATCCCTCAATTAATTTAAATCTTTATAACTTTTGAAAGTTTTGATTTTTTTATATCACAGTCATGATGTCCTATTGCAATGTGGATCTCATTTACATCCTTAAATTCGCAGTGTATAGTCTTATATACAATTATTTTCTGTCCTTGAAAATGTTTATGAAAATAAGGAAAGTAACTTATTACATCAGTAAAAATGCCTGTTTTTTAACATACTTTTTTTAAATAAGTCATATGATGGGTTTTTTACTTTGCATATTTCTATTATATATATGAATAAAGCCATCGAGAACATCGAAACTGGAAAAGGCAGACATATTGGAAATGGCAGTGAGACACCTGCAATCACTTCACAAAAACCCTCAATCACCCGATGCAAAAGTGATGAACAAGTACAGGGCAGGTTACAACGAATGCACCAGGGAAGTGACACGCTTCTTGGCAACAGCACCTAACGTTGACGTCACAACCCGCACCGACCTGTTGGGTCACCTAGCCAACCGAATGACTTCGGGCGCAATCGAAACACCCACTACTGCAGCGACACCTGCCGACTCAACTTCACAGTCTCCCGTTAGCACGCCCTCTGGCGCAAACAACAGCAACGTGAGCAAGGCAGCTATTCGAGTGCCCGTTTCCACAGTTATCCCCATAACTTTAGGGTGTGGTAATAATAATAAACAGGGCTCGAGTCACGTGGCAACCTCGGCCACGCCCACCGGAAGTGGCGGCTTGCAGTTGATACCGACAAGGTTACCTAATGGAGACCTGGCCCTAGTGTTGCCCAACGACAACTTAAGTAGTTTGTTGAACACGTTGTCGGTTGCAACAGTATCAGCAATGGCGGCCAAGGGCGTGGCTCAAAAGAAAGATGGCGATCAGGAACAACCAACAAGTTCATGCTCAAGTTCAAGCGAATCGCAACCTGCTCATAATAGTAATAACAACACTGATGCAAGTGGTGCACCAAATTCAACAAGTGTTTGGAGGCCATGGTGATTCAACGGCGGCCATCTTGGATCCATGCTGTACTTATTATAAAACCTAACTGCTCTCCCTTTTTTTAAATATAATGGCTCCTATTTAGGGGGAATCTTCCTACCAATTGTGTACATAAAGTTAAAACGCCTCTGTTTTCTATATCACATGATTGCCTATTTTAAATGTATTTTCTTAAAAATATTTCCACACTGTTGAGATGTTACGTACCGTATGTATATATTTTTCTACTGTGAATTATGTAACAAAATAAGCATGAGATGTTGCAAATAAATCTTGTTGATGCATATTTTTCTGCATTAAAGCTATATTATACATATGTACGGGTCTTATTCCTTATTCGATTATAAATATACTGTATAATACTCATTCATTCACAGACAAATTTTTACTTTTTCAAAGCATCATGCACTGTTCTTTTGGGTTCAATGGCAATTGACTGCCAACCTGCCATTAAAGTTGTGCCAATTTTTACACATCAAATGTAAGAATGAAACTTGGTGTTTAACCGGATGTCTTACTGTAAAAATGGCTAGAACTGCAGATTCACCACCAAAAGAATTAGGAGTGTGCAGTGAAGTGAAAAGTTTTCCGAGAAAAATGTCCTCACAAAAGTAAGGGATATTTTTATCAATGAACTTACAGGTGAACTAAATTTCAGATACGTATTTTGTTTCAGCATTTTTTACGCAGTCCACGTATGTAAGTTTCAGGGTAGGTTACAAAATTGCAGCAGTTAAATTGACTCATTGGTCATATAGGTGTCATTGTTCGTGAACTTCACTGTATCCAGTGTACAATAATAAAGCCGGGGGTTTTAAAGATAACATTGATTGACATGTTGCTTTACGTTCACGCAGTCATCAATCAGAAACTAAGCTATAAATCTTCAATGATTTTTGTTGCTGATATTTTTTATTTTACTTTAGCATGCTCAATTACATGACCAGTTTATATATAGACAATGGAAGTGGTTATAGGAACATTATATAAGGGTTGACTCATATTACACAGCATGTCCTTCATTTGTCCTTGCTTTAGTAAAGGTATAATTAAAGGATAAATTGTATATTATAACTACACTTCAGCATTATAATATGGCGTCAATTAATGAAAAATTAATTCATTATATATTACAATATTTATGGAAATGATGTGCCATTGCTTTTTAAATGTATGTACCCTTGATATTAAATCTTTGAACAATCACGTGCTTTACTTGCAGCATGAATGCAATTGTATCCTTTCTGACAGCTAAACTTTCCAGCTGCAAACAAAATTAACCTTCATGCCATTTGAAATTCCAACATATTTTACTTCTTGCTTCTAACTTATACTACCCTCAGTAACAATCTGAAGAATCTGTCTGTAAAGGTTGAGGGTTGTGTATTTCTGACAGGAGAGCAGTGAATAAGTTTGCGGCAATTGATTTTTATGCGTTTGTAAGCCATTTGGGGCCTTGAATGTGACGTGGCGCTGCGGGCGGCAGAGGTGGCGCCCCCTGGCGAGCTCTCCATCTTTTCGCCTGCCGCGTCTCGCCATATTTATGCTTTATTATACAACATGATGGGTATAATTGGCCAAACACGCCCATTTGTTTGTTCTTCAGACGTCTTTGTCTCTCTCTCGCTCTTTAGACACCAAGGTTATAATTATCATTTGGAGAGAGAGAAAGAGAAAAAATATGCAATCTCTTTTTAATTATTGCAACACGTTTGTGCAGATATCAGTGCACTTGATCGATTGCGGTAAAAACCTTTCAAATGCAAACACGTATACTTATTGCATGCATGCATGTGTGCTAGCTGCAATAGCATTCCACTCTGCACTAACTATGCATATATGCATTCTGAATGGAGATGTGAAAATTCAAAAAAATATACTTTGAAATAAGTGATATAATCTTGATTATGTGGTTTCAGGAATTAGAGAAAAACAAAGTTATTGGCTTATTACAAAAAACAGTTTGTCAGTATATTAATAAAACATAAGGAAACATACAATGGGCACACGTTGAAGGTTTGTATGAAATAGGTTAAATACAAACTGTCTGTTGTATACAAAGTACATACTTTATATTCATGTTACAAACCAGAGAGAAATAAATATCAACAAAGCCAGATAAGGCACATGTAAGAACGTTCTTGGAATAATAATCTTACAGGATTCCTTCCAGTTGAAGTGCACTTTAAAGTCAGATAGCAGAAAAAAACAAACTTGTGGAAATGTGCGAAACTTGTAGGTATCAGATCAAGATGTAATCGGTTATTTAAATTAAAAAGAAAAACAGAAAACAGCCAGGGTGGAGAATGTATATAGTATACAAGAAGTAGGTCTGAAGGCGATCTGCACAAGCCCTTGATTTCATTCCAGTCACGTGACAGTTCCTGGCAAACTATAAAGCAAAGTGTTTTCGTGAATACCAAGTGAATGGACCCCGCCCTGGCTCATTTGGGCCAACACCCATTTTAGAGACACCTTCCTGTCCGGAAAACTTCACTTTTTTCACCTAAATCCCTCCTCTCTCCTTTCTGAATATCACATTACAACTTTTTTTACCCCCCCCCCCTTAAAATTCCCCAAATGTCAAGTTGAAAAAATTTGCTTTTAAACGCTGATTATATATTCTAAAGATAAGCAACGTCCATTTTCATTATCGGTCACTGTAAAGATTTCTTCAATGATTCCAAGTCAGTTGAATTGAGGGTTAGTATATCCAGTGACTGTATACAGTATAGTATTATAGTGACGGATGAGATGTGAGAATGTATTTTTTGAAACAGTGATTGGAATGTGTTATGTGTTGTAAACAACGATAGCTTTTCCTACACAAAATATAAGTCACAACTCCTATATATGAGACACTCCACCTGGTGATGTCTTTTGGAAACCTGTATCTTCCTGCATTGTATGAAAGAGGATTATATATTCATAATTTATTAAAGTAAATTTAGTGTTATTTATGGAATAATCTAGGATTACAAATGTGAGCAGGTAATGTTATGGCACCAAGCTCACTAGCACCCCTAGTGGCGAAAAGTGGCATTCTCATCTCCCATTCTGTTATTCCCCGTTAAATTACAATGATATGACCTGCTCTTATATAAAAAAAATCAAACAAACTGTCATAATTGCATACAAAACCTGTCTAATATTTGAAAGATTTATCACTATTGAAATCTAAATCGTAAATTGAATTGAAGCAAAACCTCGAAAAATGATTCAACTATAACATTTTGACGAAAATGGGTTGTATATTTTAAAAATCAAATTCCTCATGCATCCCTGCATCTTTGTCAATAGTTTTTATTATAGAAGGAGCATTATTTTCGAAGAAATACCGAAAAACGTTGGCATTTTATGTGATTTTTGTGTGCAGTGATTTGGCATATTATCTTGTTGTTTGTGCACAAGGAATATAATGTATGTTATATATTGTAAAAATGTTAATATTATAGGTTCAACGAACAAACACAAGGTGATGATGGGGATTTTTTGTTACCCTATTATAACAATAACAACAACAATAAAAAATACCACAGGACAGAATTATCGAAGGGGAATTTTTCGATTAAATTTCCGGATAATGAGATAGTTATCAGGTCATCTATTCTGTGAACTTTCATCAGCTGCACAATTAGCCACTTGTCATCGTTCTCGCCCATCCACTTATTTCAATCAAGTGCATGCGTTCGTTAATTATTTACAGGTAATTAGAAATCTTATCGTTTTGCACGCACACATTTCTCTTCCTGGCAATTAGCAAATTAATATTTATTGGGTAATTATTATCGCGCTTCACATTTTCAAATCGCTATCTCAACGAAAGTCTTTTGTTTCATGTATACCCCACTTAAACGAAGTTACAAATACATAGGCAGCCTCGAATAATGATTCAACTATATTATTCCTTGTTAAATAACACTCCATAAATAATGAAAACTATATGCAGGGTTAATTCCCCAGCTTGAAATTCTCAAGTTAATTGTTTAATTTAAGACTCTTATTAGGACCATTACAAGGGCAGTTCACATTCGCTTTTATCACCAGATAATAAAAGTACAAGTGGACCAAGTTTTAAACACATTTTTATGGCTGACTATTAAGTTATTTTTCCAGTATACATACTTTTACACTTTTGCCTTGCAGCTTCATTTTTTACAATCCTACATATATTGTTTGGTGTTTATTGTCGCTCACTCCCACATAATTCATATACTGAACTATAGAAATTCCCCAATATTTACTGCTCACAATTTCTTGCTTCAATGCTCTACAACTGTGAACGGTAATCATTTGCATTCACTTTACTGTGCACAGTATAACAATATAATAAAACTTTACCAGAGAGGTATTGCAAGTTTTGCCACAAGTATAGCTGTTATTATGGTATTTTGCACTGCTCATATTTATAGGTAGGTAATTTGTGCGCTTATTATCAGTAGTATTTATTGCCATTAAAGCATCTTATTACATAATCACACTACCATAAAAATGTTTCATGTAGGTCTGAGAATCCTACAGACGTTAATGATAGTTAGTTGTGCAGTTCAGCGAACTATAACAGCTAAAACTGGACCAAATTTACAACACAATATAATTTTTTCCATGTGCCCAAAAAAGATTTAATATATACAATTGCAAAAAATATAGATAAAAATAATAATTTATCCCAGATATTAGTCTGTCAACATTTGTACAGTGTAAATTGTAAATGCAAATTTGGTTTAAAATTGTACTACTTCATTTTGAAGAATTTTTGGGTTTTATGGACCATTTATGTAAAACTTAAGGCTTAAAATATTTCTATATTTGCATAGATTATGAAATTAAAAGGATTGAGACGCTAATATATTTACGTGTATAATAGCATTAATGTTAATGATTTAATTCACTTTATTATATTCGGTAAAAATAAATACAAATAAAAAACATTTCATGTAAATGGGAAACAATGCGAAGTCCGGGTTAAGTACCACTAACAGAATGGCATTGAAATGCTTAAATTGGCAACACCTTTACGACTCGCCTTGAAAACACTTTATTATTATATGAGGCCTAATACATGTATATTAAGTAATTATTCTGCATTAATCCTCTTATATAACAGGATTACATTTAATTTAGTGAATTCAGCGAGGTTTAAAGAAAACGTTTTAGTGGCCATAACTTTTGCATTTTCCCAAGGAAAAAATATTACATTTGTCTTTGCATTCTTCATGCATGCAAGTTAAGAGTAGAACTTTTTGCACCAAGTGAAGTATCCAAGTTGTTATTAATTTAAAAGTTGAAGGAAAAAATAGAAAAATCCCAGTTACGTTGACGAAAATTAAGCGAACCATGGGAAAAGATTTTTTACGAGTTGGATCAATTTTTCACATTTTTACGCACTAGCCCCTATTAATTTTTCACACTTGGCCAACAACACCTCTTTGGCACTGTGCAAAAAGTTAAAATGCATGAAGGAAAGTAGAAGCAGCAATTTAACTAACGACCATGCACTTTTATCTCTAAAAAGTGCTAATTACAAAATCAACTAAATGCTTCTCAGCGGACAACTACAAAGAAAATTCCACGCATATTCTAGCTCCTTTTCAAACGTACCCAACAATGGCGTCCAATGACGTCACACAACTTCAGGTGTATCATCAGTGGAAAAGCGCCGAACAAACAGATCAAACAAAAGAGCCAAAACCGGAAGAAGGAAACAAACGCCATCAATTTGTGTATGGTCCTCATTGGTTCACCAAAGGTACTCATTAGTGAACACTTTCAGCCCATAAATCCGGCTGGTCACGTGAACAGGCACCAGGTGATGATAGCCACCAATTATTCGCAACTTAAACTTTCATAGGGCTCTCTATACACCGTGCGAGTGCCATGTGACCATTCATTATTTGCGGATATCCAATTAAAAACCAACACTGAAAATTGCTCTCAAACACTATATGATACACTAGCTGAATATACTGTGTGCCAAACACATGTGAAACAATGTTGTGTGTCAATCTTTAGATCCTTCTCAACTTCCTGGGCACAGTGGCCCTTTATTATCTATACGCAAGGCACTGATTTAGTGTTTGTGAGTGCTGTATAGTTCAAAATTTAGGCACTAGTGGCACTGTGCAAGGCTTACATTGCTTACTTTGTGCAAAATAATTGTTCATTAGTTCGAAATATTAACAGGTCTTTCCTAACGAGTTAATTAAAACTTAATAAAGATCGACTAAATGAACTGAAATACCTGCACATTTTGTTGAACATTGAATTAGCAGTTCCATGTTAACTTCCCAAACTCGGCCATTAAAAATTTCACTACAAAAACAATAAATTTGTTGAGCAGATGCTAAGGGCAATTTCACATGTTTAGTACTATCATTAAATTTACACAATTATGGAATGGAGCAGATTGATTCAACTGTAAATAAATTGGACAGATACAAATAAATATTACTTTGATATCGTATTAAAGTTTGTAAAAAATCGTAATATTATCGAATATTATAGAGAAAATTTAATACCTATACAGGGTGCTTCAGATCACAGGAAATAATGGAATTTCGGTGCATAATGATAAATACATCAAAAACGGCTATACGGACTACAATAATGTATTAAGGTTTTGTAAACCACAACTATGAGGGCTAAACGGCAGTCATACTCCCCCTGACCTTGACAAACGTTGTCAAGGTCATTCGAATTCTAACTTTTGCAGAACGCACTGTACACT
>JAQIWR010002267.1:0-11504 GCA_034695945.1 Glomeris hexasticha
CCCCTCAACGCCCGCATTCGCTGCTAGGTGGCGCTAGTAACTGGTGCCACATTCGAAACAAATATGGCGGAGAAGCGCCGAGTCCATAACCTATTAGTCCAAGATAATAACATTACAAACGGGTTTATTTTATATTTTGTATCGACGATGGTGACGGGATCCAGTGCCTTCTACAGATTTCATGAAACGTCGCCACTCCCTCGGCAGATTGGCAAAATGAGTGATGCGTCCTTCCGCGCAAGGAAATATTGCCACCTTAATTCTTTAATCCCAAGTTTATTTAAATCGTTGCATTTCTGTATGGCCAGATTTATATACTTTCAGCAGTTGAATAACATATCAAAGATTTTTGTTTGCCATTACTGTCCCTTTAAACAGGTGGAGTGTATATTCTTATTTCATTTTTTGTGTATTATACTATTTTAAATTTTATTGACAACAGTTTCATTTGTATTTTATTTCATAGTTGTGGCCCAATGATTCTGGATGTTTTAATTAAAATTAAAAACGACGTTGATCCCACTTTAACGTTTAGACGATATAGCAGAGAAGGTAAACCTATTTGAAATTTAATTGAAGGTCATATGTAAATTTATATCAAATTTCTGTTAATTTATTGTATAATTTTTGACTTTTTAGGAATTTGTGGTTCTTGCGCAATGAATATTAAAGGAGTAAATACACTTGCTTGCATAAGGTTTGTAAATAATATTTTTCAAGTTTACAAAATATATCGGAGTCATTGATCGAATACAGTAGTATTTAAAGGTGAACTGACAGGGTATATTTCTTGCAACCGATTTCTCTGAAAAATTTCCTATGCATAAACAACCTGTATTTGCAAATGTCCAATTTTTTCATAATTTTTCCACCGATTCGTTTTTTAAATAAAAATTCGCAAATTTACCCTAAAATAGGTCCTCAAAAGCCTTCACACTGTCAAAATTTACATCCGGGACAGTGCCTATGGCACACCACTTGTACCAAAACGTGCTAGATGTCTACTGGCTATATACAGGTGGCTTCCTCACTGTACATGATAAAACAAACTCTCCATACAAGAATTTTCCCCCTCCTAGCCTCTGCACAGGCCCAAAAACACACAAACTTTAATCTGTTAAAACACTTTTAGTAAATTTTTAAAAAAGAAAACAAATGAACTCATAGTTTTAATTGTAATCATTATTTATACAGTCCGAATATCATGCGGTGTTGCCAAACCGTATCAGTTTACCTTTAATATCATAAATACATTTTCCTGATTTGTCGTTACAGCAAGACTGATACCAACCTATATAAGACAACGAAGGTTTACCCTTTGCCACACATGTACGTTGTCAAGGACCTTGTTCCAGACCTGAATAATTTCTACAACCAGTATAAGTCCATCGAACCTTGGTTGAAGAGGAAAGATGAGGTACAAGGTGGAAAGACGCAATACATACAAAGTGTAGAAGACAGGCAAAAACTCGTACGTTTACCTTAATATTTGTCACTTATAATCCTATTTTCTTACTTCTTATTGGAATTGTTTGATTGGTGCATTAATATTTGCATAGGATGGTCTTTACGAGTGCATCCTTTGCGCGTGTTGCTCCACTTCGTGTCCGAGCTATTGGTGGAACGGTGACAAGTACCTCGGTCCTGCAGTCCTCATGCAGGCATACAGATGGATAATCGACTCGAGGGATGAGTCTTCCAAAGAACGACTGGATAAAATGAGGGATCCATTCTCGGTTTACAGATGCCATACCATCATGAATTGCACGAAAACATGCCCAAAGGTACGTACTTTCAAAATGAATGGACTAATGTAGAGTAGAAAGCAATTCCACAAACTCATGCTCCACTACAATGCTGCATGAATGGACTAATATTATAATTGTTGTTGCTGTTTGAATAACTAGGTATTATTTTTTGGAATATTAATGTATAAATAAATAGGTAAGGATTAAGATCAATACAAATTATAGGGGAACCCGATTGCAAAGTAATGGCGGTGCAAGTCCCTTTAAAATGATAATAACTTGACACATTTCAGTAAAACTTTTGAGCAAGTCAACTAATAAAAACTAAATAGATAAGTTGCTGATCCTAATTATTAATTTTTAATATTTTAATGACATTACAGATGGTATAAACCAAAGATTTTGATAATAATTATACCAAATTGGTAGCAGTTACATACAGTAGAACCTCGATAAACAAATACCCTGTAAACTAATCAGTAATGTCCTTTCTAAACTAATACAAACATCCTGTCTAAAGCTTTTTAGTTTAAAAATGTTCTGCTGTACATATACACCGTGTCAACCATCATCATTAAAAATGAAGTTCTTATTAATTTTTTAACTTTTTATTAAATATTATCATACTATTATTGATCAGCTTTTCTCATACGAATATGAAATGGTGCATTGATTGAAATTTATGTTGTAGATTGATTCCCATTTTACCATTTTCCCAAACTGCTTTCCGCAGATTGGGATTTTATTTATTTATTCGCAAACATTAAAACCACATCATACTTCACCTGGTATTTTATACTTTGTTTTGTCTTGTTGTTTGATGTGTTACATTGTTTATTGTTTGCAGTTTGTCACAGAAAACCTGTTTCATAAGACCATTTTGCATGGATTTAGATTTACAGCACCCGTATGTTTCCGCATTCCCCGCGCGTCCGCGGTGTAAATTGCAGATGAATAGTAAATACCTAACATCACATGATAATTCAATTAGGACACCAGTAACCATTTTGGACATTGTATTGATTTGAATTCCAAATTTGAATGTCCTGATTTGAAAGTCAAGTGCTTCGAGCGTGTTGCGGCAAACAGTGATTGACGGTGTTTTTGTGTTGTGCTCTACCTGTTGACAAATTCTGTGACAAATTACATCCTGGAAGCTGCTGAATATTCCTAAAAGTGGTACACATTGTTGGTCCAAACCTCTCAACAACTTTTGGGCTGTTTTTTGTAACATTTGAAAGTGGTAGTGCGTTGACATGTAAGGCTGTTGTTACTTTGTTACTACCATTGCTGCCATGAACATATTTTCCAACTGTGCTCATAAATATGACGCCCATAAACATATACATATGCATTTTTTGTACAATGTTTCATAAAATGGACTAAGACAAACCCCTTTTTGGTCTCTACGTATGTACATACGAGCAAATCCGGGATTCTCGCTCAGCGTGAAATGTTTCACAAATCTATTCGTTTAATGACCCATTACACATGTTATTTCGCCAAATTGCATTCCACCTAAGTCACAATGACATAGCTAGCTGTCATTGACTCTCCAGAATTATTATTTCCTCATTTCAGATTGTCATTATTTTCAACAGCTCTTTCATTTATACGATGAAGGCGAGGCAATAAGTGGCAAATTATTATTTTTTTAACACAAGATTTATTCCATTTATTTCAATATTTTAATATAGGACTATAAGTAGTGAGCAATACAATATTATTAAACATTAAGACCATTGAAATAAATAATTATTCCAATATTTCAAAATTTTAGTATTTGCAATTATGGAGTAGTTGAATTAAAACTTTAAAATTAAGAAGTTCTAGGAATTAATTATTTCTTTTATAAGTCACAATGATGCATTCATTATATAGTCTTGCCATTGGCTATTCGGATTTGCAAATATATAAACTACATTTTGCACAAAAAATATTTGGCAATATTTTATTTTACGCGTGTACACATGCATTTCTTGAAGCTGCAGTTTGAAAGATTGAATACATAATTATCATTGCAGTTAATATAATAGGAAGTTAAGTTTTGATTCCACTATATCCAGTATGAATTACAGTATGGTTACAATGACATTTAGATTGAAAATATGAGTTACTGCACAAATTATATCCTCGCGTATCAATCACTCCTTGGCCCAAGTTTAATTTATGTACCAACATTGTTTGATTTATTTAACCATTAAATACTCAGGGTGGGTTAAAAATGACAATTTTGTGTTTTCTAAAGAACTAGATATTTTGTGTCATTACTCAGATTTTTTGTGTGTTCAATTCAGTGGTCTCTATATTCATATTTCACTGTGAGTTTGGATCTTAGGAGCAGCACATTTTCAGTTTTAATATATTAGGCGGAAGTTAAAGTGTCAGTTGTGCCCTGGGTTAATGTTCATCACTTTTGCACTTTTGTTCAGTTAATTTGTATTCTGGGCATGAAATTTTACTGCTATCATTCAATGACACCTCCATTTATTCCATTTCTGTTTTCTTGTGTTGGTGTAATGGTACATAATGTATACTGTATTTTGCATTCAATGTTAGTCCTTATTGCTACATGCATGATATACAAAAATTCAATTCTGCTCTTAATGGAAAAAATAATTAAATTATCACAATTTGTAAAGGTGAAGTTTTTACATATTAATCTATAAATGAATTTAAATACCTTATATGTATTTAATTAATGTTGTATGAAATCTAAAACATGTCTTCTATAAATTAAGCCATTCATTTACAAAAGTTTAATTTGTATATCTATGGTAACAAAAATGTGAAATAGGGATATATAGTGAGTCCCAACTCAAGATTGCACATTTCTACGATTTTTACAAAATAATATCACATAATCCCTAAATAAAAATATGGGAAAATACACATGTATTAACTTTATTAAGTAAGTTACATCAATTTTGCATCATGAAAAGTTTTTTGGTTCAAATGTTTACTCAATAAAGCAAGAAATCAATATTGATTCGCTGCAACCTTGAGTTGAGACACACTATAGTATATTTATTTTAGTAAATGTAATGTTGAATAATTTTCAATTTGGTTTTTATGATGAAGCCTGGTTCATACATTGATTTCAATTTTGCTTAACTGATGAAAATGTTATTCATGAAGCAATTGGCTGTAATCACTATAATTCCCTGCATCATTTACCACTTAATGCTAAGTAAACTCATTTCACTGTCTTATTTATTAGGGTCTGAATCCTGGGAAGGCAATTGCAGAGATCAAGAAATTGTTGTCGGGAATGATCAAGAAGGAAGATCCTCAAATGGCGGCTGCAAAGGCCACAGGATAATCATAGGTACTCGTATACCATTTGTCTGTAGTATATCCCAAAGTTTAAATATTCCTTCAGAATTGCATAAGCAATATGTTTAGCAGATGTGAGATTGAATATAAGTTATGTGCCCTGTAATCATGGAAAATTATAAAGGCGGTTGAGAAAATCTTTCCGGTATGTCTTATTGGACTGTGTACAGTAATTGGTTCTGAATTATGATAATTTATAAAAGAGTGGTACGTTGCTAGAGGGATTTATTTTTTGTATGAAGTTGTTCATACTAGGTATGTTTGTCAGACTGATCTGTATTATCAATGCTCTAACCATTCGCTTGTTGCGCGAATACAAATGAAGCATCGCGTGTGCCTGTGGCTTTCTTCATTGTCAACTTGTAATTAAACTCGCCCCTTGTGGAGCTTCTGATTGGGTAGCATCTCAGATTGGTGCCTACTTATTACTCTAGGCGTTAATTGAGTGAATTTATGTCCCGAGAAATTTCTACCTTACGTTGAATTTTTTACCCCTCACCTCGCCATACCACATTTAATAATGACTAAGGGGTTGATTTTCTAGGTGTAATAATGATGAATGCCGTTGAAGGTAAAATGTGTGAAATATTTACATAATTGGTATTTGTTCCAGCTTTCAAATTGCAATTTATTGGGAATTTATCAGCGCTGAAAAACAAAAACTTTCACGGGTTTTTGCTGTTGAATGTTTGAGATTACTTTTTTTTGTTTTTGTTTTGTTTTGCAACAATCTCCCCGATTTTAAATTTCAAATTAAACTTAAAGGTGAACTGACATGGTTTTGTAAGGTATCCTGAAACTTAAAATACGTGAAGAAAAGTCACTAAGGAAGCAAGTGGTGCTACGAAATCTCTGTAAAAATTAGTAAAAAAAAGTCAAAGTTTGCCCGTAAGAGCGTTTAGACGTCCTTACTCGATAGCCCCTATCCAGAAAGCCAGGGGAGCATCAATTATAAGGGTTTCGATAAATCTACGGTCAAACTTCGACATCTGGCAACTTTTTTTTACTAATTTCCGCAGACATTTTGTTGCACCACTCGCTTTCTTCGCGACTTTTCTTCAAGTAGTTTAAGTTTCAGGGTACCTTACAAAACCGTGTCAGTTCACCTTTAAAAGTTTCACAAAGATAGACAATTGTATTTCGTCCAGTGATAAGAATAATATGATGCAAAAATGGAATTTAGGTTGCGGCAGCGTGTTAAGCGTATGAAGTTAGTGAAACATGTATGATGTTGCTACACAACATTGTGTGACTTCAGATTCTTATCATTAGACGAAGTATGGTGACTTGTCAAAAATCTTATTAAATTCAACAGGGAAAATTATTAAGGGAGCGTTCGTAAATTATGTAATACGGTCATGGGTGTGGTAGTTACAGGTTTGGTTACAATGTGTAACAAGGTGTTTGGCAGGTAAGGGTATGATTCAACTATGTTATATAGTATACAGTAGCACTGGTGACAATAGTCATTTAACAACAGGGTCTTGGTCCATTGCGGTTAACCTGTCACGCGTGTGACGACTAAACCCTTCCCTTTGCGCCGAAAACTTATCTAAGTTTCTGAACACCATCAACTGTACATGTTTCCACCACTTTACTTGGCAACCCATTCCAGTCATCTACAACCCTCTGTGTGAAGATGTAGTGTCTATTTGGACTCTTGAAATCTATTTGGTCTACTGAGTAGCGAGAGTTTGAAAAATTGACCAATTTGTCAAATTTGCAGCAATCAATGAGCTGTGAAAAACAAATGTGGAGGGAAGGGGGAACTTTAGACAACAGGGTAGTAAAGTGTACCCAACTGGAGAAATAAACTTCATGGTCAGCAGTTTATCTTACAGCGTAGGAAAAACTGCAAATTTGTAAATTTAATTCCCTATCGCATGCGTCAAAATTCATGCATTCTGTACAGTAATTCTAAGTATAGTGTATGAGTAACTAACATAATTATGTTGCAATTATTAATTATTATTTACAACTTATATGCAGTCAACCATAAAAATATCAGTCCACTACGAATATCTGTTGAATAGTCCTTACTTTTGGGCATTTTCCGTTTCAATACTCAAACTAGCACTTGTATTATGCCCTTGGCAGACAACATATCAAAAGCATATTGGGGCCACTGTATTTATAAGCACTATATAATGTGAAACTGTCATGTGGATGGATAATTGTTTTGCATTAGGTATTTAAATTTATGCCTGCAGAATACCTTCTAAAATATTCGTGGCTAAGAAAGTTACCAGTGTTTCCACCTTCTGCTACTCAGGCATTTCAGCATCGTTCACAAACATAAGATTTCTGGCAACATATGGAATACATTAATTTGTTTCAATGTGCCTGGATTTAAGGAACATTTAAATTGGAATTCCCTCTTTGCAGATTTACCAAAAACACAGTATTTTTCAATGAAATAAAATGATACATGTAAACAATATAATAGTATTTGTTGAATAAATTGCATCAAGTCTCCCAAAAGCAGTCCTCCAATTATTTTCTACATTTACATCTCAATTCGAATTGATCAACTATTCACACCTCCAATGAAACAGTTTCATTATACATATATTAAACATATACAGTATTAAAACATATGCTCCTAAAAATGATTGCTTTTAATTTAGGTTCAAACTCATAAACATCTATCCATTTCAAAACATGTTTATTAAAATAATATACAGCTGTCAATGACAGGAAGATTGTTTCAAAGTGCACAATCCGCTACTCTAACCTGTATAACAATGAAATGGTTGGATCTAATTGAACTAATGTATTAAGAACCTGTATTTTCTGTTACATTTGAGATGTTTCATGTGAAAAATGTGAAGAATTTTGCTTGAAGGCTGTATAATAAGTATATGTTGAAGGTATGGTAGGTAAGAGTTTTGCCAGTGAACTATTTTAAACACGTATTATGCACATACACTCGAGTTCAATTAGTTACGCAGTCTTGGTTCGTATATTTCTTTTTAAAAACTGTGCAGAAAATTTTTGAGATGAACCGATAGAAGTTGGTTTCAATTACATCGCCATGTTGCCTCTGCCTGAAGGTACAAGAAAATGCTCTTGACAAAAGCCTCCTTCAAAATAGGCGACACTAATGATGGACTGCACTTAATCGTCTCAGGGTGGAGTTGTTCCATGGGTTAGAAGTATCATACATGTACTAGATTATTCAAGAAGAGAAGAGAAGAAGAAGAAGAAGAAGAAAGCAACTCACTCCCTGTAAAAAAAGAATGTTTCCATTTGCAGCACAATCTCAATTCAAAAGGTTAACTCGTTGTTCAATTCTGTGCAAGTGTCTGCTATAGTTAGCACATTTCGCTTCAAACCGGCTTCCCAGTGACAGTATCGATGTTAGTTGTCATTCACAAAAGGATATTGTGCTAATGCTGCTTTTGGAAACTGTTGGGATCTATATAAATAAGGGAATAAAAAATAAGGTAGACAAGACCTTTCAGTTGTCTAGTTGTCACCTCTTGCACCAGAACAAGCTTGAATGGCTGTTTGAAAAATTGTTTCACCCAACACTTGATTCCTGATTCTTCACTCCGATTGCCATTCAACTTGCGCACACTCACACACACACACACAACAGTTTTCCATCTTTTATTGCTTCATAATTTTCGGGAGAGCTTTGAGATTTTTTTCTCGCCGTGACATCCATAGTTTGAGTTCTTATTTTTCTTTTATTCCTCTGCTCTCATGGTCATTTTCTTTTGGTTTCAACTCATTTGTAGGCTCTTCATTAACCCACATCTTCTATATTTAAGTCTGATTGTGTATTGTTGACTATAACCACTCTTAGGTTGACCATTGTGGACATTATTTTTTGGAAATCAGCAAATGTAATTTGTTGTATGTAAAATTAGCAATGAACAATGATTAAAATTAGTTTAATATATTTTATATTGATTTCTGTCATGTGGGTAAAGTAATTTATCTGATGATTATTGCAAAAAGTTTACCGCAGTCTCGCTTAGTGTTCCGCGTTGTACGTATGAACATATCTATCAAATAGGGAATTAACCAACTAAAGTTTCTTCCTTAGTTGAAGTATAGCTACAAATACCATTTAATCCCTCATTACTTCAACTTTAAATCAGCCAAAATTAGAATCCAATCTCATCGTGTACATGCCTCTTATTTCGTATCGGTTAGTTTTCAACGAAGCCGTGAAATGCTGTTCCCACACTTTAAATATTTATTCTGTATACAAGTAAGCGAAAAATGTTTATCACTTCCAATACCAGATTGCTCTCCGAAAAATGCTACGTTTTTCTGGTAGTACATGGGCCATCTGGTATCGGAGATAGAAACATTTTCGGTTTACTTGATGCGTTGAAGTACAATTCCCAGATCTGTTCTCTAAGATACTAGTTGCAGGGTGGGATATAATATATTTATTCCCAGGATAAAGAAGTTGTACCTGTCTGTTGCTGCAGCCTACAAGGAAAATGTTTCCTTATGGTTGTGTGTGGATCAAGCAGGTAGTACTGTATATTGAGCACTTTTAAGAAATTAAAATCTATTGGGGCCGTAAACCTAATGAATTATCCGCTTAATGTTTAAATATCTGTAAGCAAAAATGAATAAAATTGTTGTTATTATGTATATGTATGTTATTGTATTTGCAATTTTAGCTGTATTGTACAAATATATGAAATTATTCAGTAATATTTTCCCTAGTAATTTATTTTATTCCATATGTTTTCATTAAAGGGACTGTCAAGTCAAATAAAATTTTTTAATATGTTATTCGGAGTGATAAACTATAGAGAATGGCTATTTGGTATGTTAACCAATTCGCAATGGTTAACCGTTGAGACGGATTTGTTGATGGAACTCTTTCTTTGCGCGGATTGACGGCCAAATCACCCATGGGGGTTGAGTTATACAACGTATAGAACGTAATGCCTTGATCGAGCGGGCGAAACGACCGTTACGACGGCATCTGGCCGTCACCGTCAATTGGCTGCTCCCCTCCGCAAAAACGGGTAGAAATTTTTTTTGGCCAAAGGCGAACGGGGGAATGCGTGCGCTACCGAGCACAGCCCTCGCCAATGTCCTCTCCGTTGCCTTTACTTAAAACGGCTGTTGAATTTGCTGTCAGCATACCTTTTTCGAATTTGTTTTATAACTCGTTAACCATTGCGAATTGGTTAACATACCGAATAGCCATTCTCTATATAGTTTATCACTCTGAATAATTAACATATTAAAAAGTTTTGTTGACTTGACTGTCCTGTTAATTTATGTTATGTTATGTTATTTATGTTATTTATACTTAGGTTACTTATTATTTATATTTATTTATTAGTATTATTATTTATGTTAGTTAGTGCTGACCAGTGTAAACGAAAAATTTGTGAGTGAATGTAACTCCTTTCAATCAAGGATTATGGAAAAGATTTGAAACACAATCAAAATCTCTAATTTGGCTGGATGTTTGCAAGACATGATTTCAAACTTGTGTAGGTCAAATTTATATATGTACAGCATCTATTGGGGAAAAAAATAGTCCTGAGGATAGCAGACAACGGAAGATCACCAAATGCAATAGAGGACTTGCACACTACACACTGCCTACCGCAGCGCCTTACCTAGTGGCAATTCGGTGAACTACGTATTGGAGCAAAAATCGCAAAAAGGAGGGTAAATCGACAACTACGATTACCTGGCACAGTTAGTTTTGAAAGAGTAAGGTTGGCGTGGCTACTAAAGATTCAGCGTGGTGTAAGGCGTAAGGTGTAAGGCATGCTATTTGCTCCAATGCGTAGTTCACCGAATTGCCACTAGGTATGGCGCTGCAGTGGGCTGTGTGTAATGTGCAAGTCCTCTATTGGAAGAAAGATGGTGCCAAATACTGTGGAGATCATCTACAGTCAATTGAGTATCAAGTTTCATGGTCTGTATAATATTATAACATACTTATTTCCAACCTAGGTCTGACATGGATGCTATTTTCATCAAGAAGTTATCACTTTCCCACATGAAAAAGTCATATATTTTAAAGGTGAACAGAAAGCTATAATCGCGATTTTACAGATTTTCAACGAAAATTGGGGAATTGTTAGTATAACCACTAGTCTACTTCGTAAAAACAGTCCCAAATTTGATACTTACGTGGTTGATTAGAAATAAAACGCGAAAGTAGCCCATAGTAGGCCGTTTGGCCTACCATTTCAAAAGTGCCGATCTGCGTTTGTGACGTAATTAGGGAGAGCGACGACCAATGAAACGCCAATCGAACGAAAATAGAACGCTGTGTGACGTCATTTTGTGGTAAAAATTACGTTGCGGCGGCAAAAACTTTGCGATTTAACATCGCTGTAGCTACATTTTAGTTATAAAAATGAATGATACTACTAGATTCCTTGATATTTAATGAATAAACAGTGAAAGATTCAAGCAAGG
>JAQIWR010002268.1:0-11500 GCA_034695945.1 Glomeris hexasticha
TGCTTTCTTTGTGACTTTTCTTCAGGTAGTTAAAGTTTCAGGGTACCTTACAAAACCGTGTCAGTTCACCTTTAATACCCGTTTATGCAAGGCCAATGAGAATGCTCACTTGTTAGTTCTAACGAAATGGTACCTATACTGAGGGTGCTGAGCACCGCGGTACGACTCACATCGCACTTAGCAATTGTGGTTCTACATTTTCCGTAAGGTAGCTAAGGGATGTGAATGCAATGTCCTGGTCAGAGTGTTGGGTCCTGATAAGTATGACCTTTGGCACTACAGTTTCCCTCCTGGTATTCCAGTTCATTGTGACATTGTTGGACGCGAGTGTATTTCAACGAGACGCGTTCGTAGCCTCGCGCGATTCACAATATGCACTCCTGATGCTCTACCGTCGTCTCCTCATTTCCATTGGAAATATCATCACTTGTCCTATGGTAGAGTACCGCCCACCTGGACCAAAACGGTCTCTTGGGAGGCTCCAGCTTGAATTTCTTCTGCAGAAGAGACACGGATCTGGAACTGCGCCTGCGTTTGCCGTCGCACTGCGGATGCATCCTGAGCCAGTACCGTGCGTACCACTTCAAGATGGCTTCATGCACCTACCATCATGCCATTCTCATTTTGAATATACTGCAGTTTCTGGATCTATCCCTGAAAGGGGAGGAGCCAAAAAACAAAAGTGCTGAAGGCAGGCCCCAGGGTGCAACCTTATCGCGTTTAGTGATAAGGTGTAGGGAAGGCATGGAAATTTTCAAGGGAACGATTTTACAGGCTCCTCCCCTTTGAAGGATAGAAGGAGTAACAGGAGTATACTAATCTTCAACCCCGTGAAGGGGGAGTGGAAAGGTTTACGTACCTCGTTGTTGGTGAAGCAGTATAGCACTGACAGGAAGATTCCCTGGAATGGAAGAAAATCCAGAATGTTATCAGTTCACAGGTGTAAATGGGTGATGATTATGGTTTCTAAAGATTAAAGCTGTTGAACATTAGAAGAAGTTTTAGTTCTTCTGGATCCAAGGTAGCGGTGACTGTTCCCATCCCTTCCCCCTGCCCAGATAGATTATACCTATTGCACCTGCTGAAGGTCAGTTCCGTTACCCCTTTGGAGATCATTCTCATACCTGTGATGACTCCAAGATGGCATTCGTGAAGAGGTAGACATCCTCCAGGTCTCCTTGGTCTTGGGGGTTAATACCGACGAAAAGATTTGGAAGTCCCAGCAAGGGGAAAAGGACCAGTGTTGCCTTCATGGCCTTCCTGCAACGATGGCATGAATAAGTTCCCGCGAATGTATCCCAGGGTTCATCCTGGGAACCTAGTCAATAGATCTATTGGAATTGAATGCCTCGTCTGATACCTTGCTTGGTCCGTCTCGACGGCAATGCTAGCCCTCAGCTTCGTCACCAGGATGCGAATGATGTTTATGAGGAAAAGTAGATTGATCTGCCACCGGGAATAAGATACGAGGTTACATTCAGACTAATGTTCAATGTCAAAGTGGGCAGATTTATTCAAATCACAGGTGGACTTAACTAACCGCGAGGGCGATGTACATCGGCACAGCCAGGATCCATATCAGGCTCAGCTCTCGGTATCCCTGCCAGCACGGTGTGTCCATCGCGCTGTTGAGGGCTACTGCCCAAGCGGTAACTATGATGGATGGCATCCCTTTTACAAAGAGAATGAAACGATGGTATCGGTACTATGACGAGGTGCACGCGCTAAGCAGGAAGTTCATTCGGTACCCCATCCTAGAACGTAGTAGATTCGGAAGGGTGTCTGTTGACTGAAGACTGACGTAACCAGTCGGCTGTGGAGGTACAGACCCTCAATGAACATCCAATTTACGCTGGATAATGCCGTGTACATCTTGGCCACCAGTATCACCTTGCAGAGCCAGTTCTGAAAGCGGTCAGTCTGTAGGCACCTAGGGTTGAGGATTGCGCGGTAGAGGATCGTACGCACTCACGATGTCCGTGTACGTCAAGGTATCCCGGCCGGAGATGATGGGCTCGGTCATGATTATGTTGAGGATAACGCGGATGAACGAAGATGCAGCAAGGTGCTTGTGGATGGTGACTCGGTCGCATTTCAAAGATCTGGAAAGGGAACGTACGTCAGTTTGACGTAAACGCGTTAACACGTAAACCGGTCACTTACTTGAAGTAAGAGAAGATAAAGAGGCAGATGGTTAGCGCGAAGAAAGAGAGGATGGATCCTACGAACATGATGTACCCCAGGACTTCGGCATCTTTCTAGCGTAAAGGAAAAGATTTTTGGACGTTAGCCCAATTGCTGATGATGTGAGTTACCTCCCCAAATGCTGGCCTGGTTAACAGTCCAAACATTCTCATGTCTCTGAGAACCCTTTTGGGTAAAAGAGTAAAGACTCCAAATTATTTGTTGATTATTATGGCAGGCATGTTGTTTTCCCACCGCGTTGTGAACTGCGGCACGTGGAATTGTAAAACAACCGTTAGCAAGGATCATGTTTGTCCTTGCACCTGGTGGCCAGCGATGAATAACGCATGAGTGACCTCACTCCATTGCCAAATCTCTATTATGATTATAACCCCGTTAGCCATGGACTAGCCCGTGACCTTCCCAGGGTAGGTTTCACTTTAAGAGCTCGTGAATCATTAGAAACAACTTCAGGTGCAAGCATTCAGCTGAATTACGACGAGTGGTAAGCGCGTGTTAAATGTTGTTCCTAGGCTCGATGCGGTTTAAACGCACGGTAGCCATTTCTGAGCATCGTTTGCCAATGAGATGTTGGCTTTGCCGGATGGCGACACGAGCTCGGATAAGGCTTAGAATTACGTCTGCTCCGTAATGGCGGACGGGGCGTGGCTCACGTGCCCCGCGCGTGGTATCGCGTATCACCATTCGCTTGCCACTCTTCGTAGAAACCTCTTTTTGTTGCTGCACTTAATTTTCTATGAGTATTTCTGTTGCAAACTCACTCTATCCTCCGCATTTTCCGGGTCCGGGAACAGGAACGGAAGGCATTCGTTGTAGTTGGTCTTTCCCCACTTCCAACGGCCGTTGACGTCACATATCCTGAAAGCTTTGGCTTTTCCCAACTGTTAAACTGGATTCCCAGGTACATGTTCAGAACCATTAGGCGCTACTAATCATACCGGAAAACTCTTCGGATGGGGTTTCTTGCCCGAGTAGCTCGATGATGTCGGTGCACGATCGATGAACGCTGCGGTTGGCCGCTGTGGTTGGCCAGCAGATGAAAGAGTCCCAGGTGGAATTACAGTGTAGCCCTGATAAAACGAAACTCGTGTTTCAATTAAGCACTTTAAATGTACAAGTGTGATCGGCGTGCAATGTTGAAAGCTACTTTGCGTGAAATGCTAAACAACTTTAACGGTTTATAACCTAACTTTTCTACTTCTTGGTTTACTTTTTCACATATTTCTAGTAGACATTCAGTTTAACCTATTCTAACTAATAGTATTTAAAACTGTGTAATAATTAAAGTAATACTGTCTTGGTTAAATGTACGTACGATGCGTTTCGCGCGTGAGATCAGACGAAGCGCGTGAAGTGGCATTATGTCTACACTTTCCAGAACTCTTACAAGGTCTAATTAATATCAGTAAGGAAATGACCCTATGTTGCACTAATTACAAAGTTTATAAATGCATAATTTTTAATTAAAAAAAATAATTCATGAACTCGATAAAAATAATTATTTGCACAATAATATACTTTTCAATTAATTAATTTTGCATTTGACAACCAAAGCGTCAGTCCGTTTGCTTGTTTGTTTGCTTATACCCTATTTGTGCAGCGCCACCTACCGTTAGAAGTGGCTTTTACACTGGTTTATTAAATTAAATTCAGGCAACTTTTTATTATGGATTTTTGTTTTAATTTTAGGAGATACATAAATCTATTTCCCACATTAACTTGTCCTAATTTCAGATAAAGTATGAAGTTATAGATAGCTATATTACTATACATCTAGTTTACTGTCCTACAATATAGTTAACATATTTTATAAATATCTAAAAAAATACTGTAAATTTTGAGTTTTCGAAACTTTACATAAATAGACCTTTACATTAAAGACCTGTTGGTACTGACAACATTTGTTGAAATTATGTAAATTCTTATTGAGTAGGCGTGGCTTCCTTTGCTAACGGCGTCCTTTGACATATTTTACCGCAAGAGGGCGCTCTCGCAATCAATTTGTCTCTCAATTTGGAGGCATACAAAGTTTTAGCAATTAAAAGAGGAATATGAAGCCACAATTACTCTAATTACATGGATGCTAACTACTGTTGCCAATGTGAAAAAATGGAAAAAGTTAATCAGGGCGCCCTCTGGTAGCACAATTAAGAAACTCCAGTGCGTGATTAGCTGTCAAAATGTATAGTATAAATTTCACTAAAACAGGTTTTTTTTTCTTATATTTGCTTGAAACAGTAGTGTTACTGCTGGTTAATTCTGTCACTAAGTTGTGGTTCCTTCTTGCACCACTAGATGTCGCTTTAAGCTGTGAATATAGCTGTGAATACTTTGTTAGGCACATTCTATGCTTTCTTGTTTGTAACATGAAACTACGCCAGTGTGACATTGTGTCATTCGCTTTCTGGTATCAATTATTTCCACAACGAGAGAGCGCCCTCTAGTGGCGTAATTTTGAGCTTCTAATAGGTGACTGTCAACATACATTAATTCCCCTAAAATAATTCATTCCATCATTGTTTCTTGTTGTAGTTTTTTTGAAACCGCGTTATCGTATTCGCTCAGTTGCGGTTCCAAGTTTCACCACTAGGTGTCGCTTTACCAAAATGAATACAGTAATAGTATGTAGTACATATATTAGTCACATGGAAGGTTTTCTCCAACCAGTTGTTACATTAGCAGAAGGTTTTCCTGTAAAATTGAGATCTAGTAAAAGCCCTTACGGAAAAGATTTTCTTGCCAGATCTGGCAGGGTCTGTTCTGATCTGGTGTCAGATCTGATTTTCAAGCATATCTGAAACTCGTAATCAGATCTGTTACCAGATCTGTAACGGCAGATCTGATTTTCAAGCATATCTGAAACTCGTAATCAGATCTGTTACCAGATCTGTAACGGCAGATCTGTTTTCATCCAGATCTGTTTTGATCCAGATCTGTTTTGATCCAGATCTGTTTTGATGCAGATCTGTTTTCATCCAGATCTGTTTTGATGCAGATCTGCTTTCATCCAGATCTATTTTGATGCAGATCTGTTTTCATCCAGATCTATTTTGATGCAGATCTGTTTTCATCCAGATCTATTTTGATGCAGATCTGTTTTGATGCAGATCTGTTTTTATGCAGATCTGTTATCATCCAGATCTGTTACCATCTAGATCTGCCCAATTCCTGATATCCAACCAGATCTGCGGCCAGATCATATCTGAATTTGATATACTTTTTCCGTAAGGGAGTAGGCGGTGCTTGCGAACGAAACCACGCCCTACACGCTACGTCATGATCTTTCTCACCCTTGCACCAACTATAGGTTTACATTTTCTTTCATTTTCACTGTACAGTATGTTTTTGACTAACTTTAAACAAACTTTTAAGGTATTATATTAGTATTTTACGCGTAACAGTGACGCGCGTTGCATTTTAACGCGCGTGTTCCCGCGTACCGTGTTTTCAGGCTAATTTAGCCTGCAGTACGGTTTGAACACTTTCTAACCACACTTTCTTTACATGGAAGGCATTCGTTAGCAGGTTTGAAGACAAGAACAAATTTCTCTCTATACGCAACGTGACATTAAGCGATATCGACAGCGACACGACAGCTCCACGTGATTTCCGTGTACCCCCCATGGCTATCGTATTAAACGAGTCTGCATTTTTACGTTCAAGGATAGCGACATTCAGGTTTTGCTGATATTATCGCTTGTTTTCTGTTTACCAAGCTCGAAACTCGGTTATTTACCCTTGGGGAGCAACCGGAGTCCGTGGACGGTGGGCAAGGTGTATCGGCTAACCCGGGCTTGCCCGTCGTCCTCGGACTGCGTTAACGATTTTTTGATCCTGAACCAAACGCGTTGCGATATTATTATATATACCAATGTTATGGACGTGTTAATGACGTCACAGTAGCCGAGATTTTAATGTGTGACTCGGTTTTATTTTCCCGCACGCATGTAAGCGCGAAGAGCTGGGTTTCGCGAAATGTCGTTCAGCGCGTATAAAAAGATGTTAGACACGCCTACTTTCTCTGTTAAATAATAAAATATATTCCTGCAAAATTAATGTATGCAAAGTGTGGAAAATTGCTTCTGGATTTGTGCACACGTAAATAATGCAGTGAAACCTGTCGGTGGTGGAAACTTTTCGGTCCCTTTGGATTACACAATGTGCAGGTTTTTCCAGCATACAGAGGTTCTGATAGCATGCATAGTGATGTAATTTGTCCAGAAATATTTACAATTTCCGCTATATGCAGTTTTAAAAAACCTGTCCATGGTGGAATCTTAATAAGCACAGGAAGTTTCCACCTTACGCAGGTTACAAAATGTAAAAAAAGGTATTTAAGGTATTTGTGCATATATAATGCAGTGGAACCTGTTTGTGGTGGAAACTAAAGAAAATAAAAAGTTTTCCACCGTAGGCAGGTTCCACTTTATATAATCCCAGCATAAGTTTGCCCTTACGTCCCAAATTGCCTCACAAGCCTTTAAAAAAATCACGCTCTTTCCATTACACTTCCAGCTGTTATTGGGTTTCCAGGTAAGCCACGCCCCCTTCTGACGTAATTGGCCAATTTTTTTCGGTCTCGGATTAAGCTTTTTGAAGGTGTGCAATCAAGGTACAATAATAGTTCCTAATTAGAGGGGGAAATACAACTCGATCCAGTCAGTTCACCACCGAATGCAATTTGAGAGTCTGCAAAAATGGCGGCCATAAACCACGTGATTGCGCAACACCAGCGCCACCACGTGCTCGAGTCTAAATCGATACCCTGAAGTCAGAGTTATTTGCGCAAACGCAATTGCAGCACTTAGCGTGAAGTAAGGTAACTAAACTTACGTAAGTATGCTGGTTGGGTTGTGTGACATGGAAAGGACCTTACCTTACTTATTTAACCCATACTTCACCTAATTAGCCCTTGCCTTAAGGTTAGCAATGTTATGTTACGTAAAGTTGCCCTAACTTACGCAAACGTTGCGAGACGTTATGCGCGTCAATGCAATCTTATGTTACGTAGCAAAATGTGCCCTCAACCTGCCTAGCTGTGCCCTAAGCTCACTTTACCTAGTGTTACATTAACTTAGTTGCCCTAATGTGCCCTTAGTGTAAACCTTAGGGCAACCTTTATGGCAAGTTATGCCGAATGAATTCACAGAGATCCAAACCTGGCATGATCGCAAACACAGTCTTACAATACGTTAAGTGTGTTAACTATGCATGTGTTTTGTGCCCTAACCTATTAAGCCTGACTTGGATTAAGGGAATATGCACTTACCTTAACTTAAACAAACCTTACTAACTTCAACTTAACTGTTGGATAAGGTGACTAAACTTAATCTAACATACCGCACAATTAAGCATCCTTACGTCTTTTGGCCAAACCTATGTGACTTAAGGGCAGATGACCTAACCTTATTTTGGCTTACCTAACCTAACCTAACCTGGTTAATTTGTGCCATGTGACCAAATATATATATATATATATTCCTAGCTAGGACTTAAGGAAACTGATGGAACTTAAGCCGTGCATTGCGTTCTTGCGCTATACGTGACCTAATCCGTAAGCCTGACTAGAACCGACCTGTTCTAACAATCTGGCCTTAATCCACGTGACCTAGCCTATTAGCCTTAGGGCTTAGGGATCACGTGACCTAGCCTATTAGCCTTAGGGCTTAGGGAACTTGACCTGACGCAGAGTAACATAACCGCTTATGTCGCGTGTTGTAACCATTTCGACATCTTGTGACCTAACTCATAGGTGATTATTACCATGGGGAAATGGCCCTAACTTAACTTAACCTAAACTGTCTTTCATTTAGGTGAACAAACTTTTAAATAAGACTAGGACTTAGGGCAACTGACCTAACGTAAAGTAACATAACCTTATACGTTGTGCTTTTTAACCATTTTGACATCCTGTACCAAAAAGACCATGACTTAATTACGGATATGGCCCTAACTTAACCTAATCTTTAATTCAGATGGGCAAACTTTAAAACCCTAAAAGGACCTAGGGCAAGTGACCTAACCTAAAGTAACATACCCGCGGATATCGTGTGTTGTAACCGCTCCAAATGTTATCCTGCGACCATGCACACTTACCTGACCACGATTTAGGGAACTTAGGGCAATAGCCCTAACCTAACCTAACCTAACCTAACCTAACTTAAGTTAACCTAAACTGTATTTCATTAAGTTGAACTAACTTTTGAAACTGACCTTCGGGGTACGGCGTGTCCCAGAACCTAACGAAGCACCTTACGGCTTCCACCGGCAAGGTCCTCATCAGCTGCCACTGTTCCTCTGTCCTATTCTTACTCTCGAAGTCCCTCCTTAGGTCCATTGGCAACGTCGAGGGCCAAGTGCCCTGTTCACCACCGTACTCCGACTCCATGCGCGGCGGTGCACTCGTTACCGACAACCCGCGTTCCTCCTAAGTAACGTGGTGTCCTCACCGGCAACCGAAGCTCAACTGCTTCCAACTGGTGCAGTCCGGAAGCTTCCTCTCGAGGTTGTGGGTGTGTCTACCGCAGCGCCCCCACGCGGTGGTCCGGGAAACCGCAGATTCCTACCCTTATTATTAACCCAAGGCGTTCAGTGTTGCTCTTCCTCTTTCTCTTCATTGTGAATAACATAAGATGATGCTGCGTTGTCATGGCAACGGAAACAATTGCTTTCGTCTCGTATGACACAGAACTTTCTTCTCCTTATTACAACGGTGGCGAATTATTTCTTGTTAGTAATTAGACGATGGAAGTTTTCTTTCCAAGGTTAAGAAAGTGATGACGGAACAGGATTTTGGTCGTTTACCTTCGTTTCGAAAACCACTTCGATTTAAAAAAAAAAAATACAAGGGTATAACTGTGAACTGTTTACTAATTAAGTGCAACAGAGGTATTTCAGTATAACATTCTTTCTTTATCTGGTGGAGTTATTTTCGGATTTTACTGCGTAATTAATAGAGCCCGATGAAGTTTCATTGCGCAAGGTGTCATTTCTCCAATCGCAACGTTTTAATTAACATCGAACTGTTAGAATTGGCAACATTTTCTTCTTATACCTTAAGACAACGCCGATTTAAAATTAGAAAACCATTATTTTACACAACGCTAACAACTTTCCAAACCACTTATAACAGCGAAAAGGGGTTTACGGCGCTGCGATGAAATTTTACGCTATACCGTTAAAAATGTAAAATAAACCCTTTATTTCCTGCTTTAACTAGCTTTAATTAACTTATTTCAATGTTAGTTATGCGTATTGTAACGTTGAGATGAATATAAAAATGATTTTTATAATGTTAATTTGGTGTTTGCAAGTTTCTTGCTTTGCGATATATTGCAGCGCAACATTCCAATGGCGTACCTATGGGAAACCTTGCGCGCAATACGCACTTGCAGCAATAATGTTGCGAAAGTCGCGTTCATTGTCGTTTTTTGATGCCCTCCTGGTACAGAAATCTCGCTCGATTAGCAGCTAACTGTACAAACTAAAATACGAGTATGTAACTGAGTTAGTGCTTGATTTAGTGGCGTGTTTCGTTTTTTGGATTTGTGCATAGTTTGAATAATATTAATTAAAACTACGATTCACGAATATTGATTGATTCCTAACCTACTGAATCATTTTTTCCGTAATTATGAAGGGTTAATTCGACAAAACGAGACACTACATTACATCAGGCACTAACCAAGCTACACAATCCTATTTTAGTTTGTCCATATTGATGTGATTTCTGTCCCTAATTCAATATCTTGATGTATAAAACAGATTTTCGAAAACTTGCAGCAGATTGGTGTTGCACGCAATGTTTTGTATAGTTGCACAATTGAAATGTTGCAAAGCAATATGTTGCGAGGCAATATTTTACTTTATAGTTTCCTAACTGTTAAAGGTGAACTAACACGGTTTTGTAAGGTACCCTGAAACTTTAACTACCTGAAGAAAAGTCATAAAGAAAGCACGTGGTGCAACAAAATGTCTGTGAAAATTAGTAAAAAAAAGTTATTAGATGTTAAAGTTTGACCGTATTTTTATCGAGACCCTTATAATTGATGCCCCCTATCCCTGTTACATTAGTATAAGTACAAGTACTGTTGTGAAAGTATATAGGTAGACATTTTAGGTACTGTTGAGGGAAAAATAAACTTATTTATTGACGTGGTGGAAAATTAATTATTGCGATGTCTTCGCAGCGATTCGCAAGCAATGTATGCATGAAATATTAATTCTTTATTTGCATTACTTTGATGTCATTTCGGTTCTTATCTCGAATCGATACTGAAATTCCAAACAGCTGATGGGATGAATATTGATGACCGTTAGACCGTGATACCAATCTACATATTTCGCTTGATGTCGAATGCGCGCAATTAACATCCGTGACTTCTTCCGCGGTCAGCTAGTTAGTTAGTGTTTAGGATTGTTCTTGGAACGTTCTTTGATTGGTGGTAGACGATGATGACCGGAACCGTTATTAGATGTGGTCTTACTAGTGGTCATGTCACTCAGGGAAAGGGCCAGCGATGAGGTCCTGGACCACTTGACGCGACGGTCGTAGTAGCCGTTGCCCCCCAAATGCTTCTTGGCCATTATCCTCCAGTACTTTTTCCGGATTGCTAGGGCAACCTGATAACAAAGTCACTATATTGTTAGTACTGCACGAAGGGGAGGAGTTAAGCCCATTGCGCGTAACGCTTACGTCTGCGTTCGTGAAGCAGTAGAGAACCGCTACGAAGATCCCCTGTAACAAAATTTGATCTATCTATCTCCATGATTTCATTACACCTACAACAGTTCATTCTCTCAATTTAAGGACCAAATTCAGTTGGGGCCTTTTGTTACGTGTTTTCGTTCGCGGCGGCTTCCCGTCAAGCGCAAAGTGAAAACTCGTCGTTCCGTGCGAAGAATCCCAACAAACGGGCATTTCATATTAATTTCACAGTTTCGTATTGAATATTGAAGTAGCCCTTACAGAAGAGATTTTCTGGCCAGATCTGGCAGAGTCTGTTCTGATCCAATATACAATATCCAGATACAATATACAATCAGATCTGAAACTCGTAATCAGATCTGTTTTTCAAGCATATCTGAAACTCGTCATCAGATCTGTTACCATATCTGGGACACCAGATCTGTTTTTCAAGCATATCTGAAACTCGTAATCAGATCTGTTTTCAAGCATATCTGAAACTCGTAATCAGATCTGTTACCATATCTGTGACGGCAGATCTGATTTTCAAGCATATCTGAAACTCGTAATCAGACCTGTTACCAGATCTGGAACACCAGATCTGATTTT
>JAQIWR010002269.1:0-11497 GCA_034695945.1 Glomeris hexasticha
CAAAACCTGCAGGGTTGCTGCGTTTTGTACCCACAAACTCCGCCATTTTCGCAAGTCGCAGCGCCACCTGGATTCCGCGGCGGACGCGGATAAAGTACGATTAAGATCTTATAAGAAATAATTGTAAGAATTATTTCCAAATCTTATTAAATTTCCTATCACATTTTCCCTATAAGATCCTATGCTATATTTTTGTGGGGGTAGGTTTATTCAACAAAAAATTGTGTCTGCAATCATTTTAAGAAAACTTTACCTGCAATGCAGAAAATGGACTTATAAAAACCGAGTAGTAAAACTAATTACAAAATAAGAGAAATGCCTTGGTTGACTCAGTACTTTTATAAATGATATGTGCATTTTTCGGATTTTGAATAACTATACTAAACTCTTTTTTCAAATAATTAGTGTAACTTATTGATTTACCACAGTATATCATATTATAGACGGTAGGCGTCAATTAGAAAGTTTCAGAGGACCATTATAATTTTAGATAGAAACCACTTTGTGCACATTTTTACGACGGGCAGATTCAAATTTCAATAAATTGATACAAAAATTATGCCCCACCTTTGCCCCACCTCATAACTAATAACACCATGTCGATCAGATTTTTAAGCAACTTCATTTTTGGCAATAAAAAGAAATCATGTTAGGTACCCGGAACACCCAGTAGTAGCAGAATGTCCAGCATGTGACGTCATGAGCACGACCTCCAAAATTAAACTAGCCCGCTGGTCCTCGGAGAGCGGAAAACTGAACTGCGCATGCGCAGTGTTATGTTGACTTTCTAGGGATGTTGACTTGCCAATGTCGACTTTCGTGGGTAGTTTACAATAGGGACCGTGCGCATGACAAGAGTCGCCGCCCTGGCGGCGTTTTGTCACAACTTTGAGCTGACTGCTTGATCAATAGGAACTGTGCGCATAGCAATTTCGCACCCTGGTGGCGTTTTTCTGCAAAACTGAGCTGACTGCTAGAACCGGCTAGATCAATAGGGATCATGCTCATGCAGCGCCATCTCGCCTGCGCACGGTCCCTATTGCTACTACCATCATCCACTCTTGCTACTACCTTGAGTTGCGACGGACTATACCCCTAGCTACGCTCCTGTCAAATCGTCAAATCGGGGAGGTGATTCTGTCGCACCTGGACTGCCCTGCCAAACCTGAGGTGCCTTTCAGGGAAGCCTCCCCCCCCCCCTCGCGTACGCCACTGTGAAGCTATTCCCGAATTTCACGATCGCTACTTTTGGCTGTTCACAAACGAAGCGCGTTGCACCCACCGCACATTCGTTTTCACTTGAACGCAATTGGTGTCCTACCCAGGACAACACGCCCCTTTAATTACGGTTTAAATTTAATTTGTTGTTAACTTCCAATATTAACTTTCCATAGTTTTTTTGTTGCGCACAACATTTTAAATTTTTTGGGGTCACTGTTACTTTAAGCATCTCCCAATCCCAATATGTGGCCAAAGTGAGGAAAATGGCGACTAAAGGAGGAAAAAGCTGGAATCTGGCTGGCAGAAAACCAGTTTTCTCACACAATGACGTAATCTCAAAAATGGTTGGTGCAACAAAATCTATGGAAATTCGTAAAAAAGTTATTAGCACTTGAAGTTTGACAGCAAGAGCGTTAAGACTTTCTTACTCGATGACCCCTTATCCATAAAGGCAGGGGGTCGTCAAGTATGGAAGTCTCAATAAACCTACAGTCAAACTTTGACGTCTAATAACTTTTTTTACTAATTTCCACAGAGATTTTCTTGCACCACTTCCATTCTTCATGACTTTTCTTCAGGTAGTTTAAGTTTCAGGGTACCTTATAAAACCGTGCCAGTTCACCTTTAAAGTAAGCGGATCGAAAGTGTTATGCAACGTAGACGGAATGCAAATATAGTACCTGCAAGCGTACTCCACCTATTTTGGTAAATATCACTTTATGTTATAAGTTGAACTGAAATTCCATGCAGCTCGCACCATTGTCAATCAATCGAAATTGCTCACATTATGAAAACTTAAATCTTTAAGGCTGTTAGTTCTAAGATATTTTTTCAAAAGGCGATAAATTAGTGTTTACATGCAGAGAAGGTATAGTTTATCGATGAAGCTAATTACTGAATACTGCACATAAATGTAAATGAAATTTTCTTTCGCATTATTTATTGAAGTGTTAATCATTTTTATTATTTCAGGCAAGTGAAAATAATAAAATGGAATAATAGTTTTTGATTTTGTATCATTTTTGCAAAGATATAATGTATAGGGTTGTACAATAAAATCCAAGTTGCAATAAACGAAACTATGTTAATAATATTTATTAATTACTCTCAGGAAATAAATGATTCCAAATACATAACAATGTATTGCAATGGCCCCTAGTTGGCTGCTACAATAAGAACGCAAATTCAATTTTGTAACTCAAAATAATGAAAACGGTCTCTCACAGTCTTGTGTTGGCTTTTATTTAAACTTCTTTTCTGGTCTCATACTTTTGGCCAGAGGGTTGTATAAAAATTGATCTGCAAAAATTAGTGCCAATCTATCCTATAGGTGCTCAACCATTAATAAAAAAGTTGGAACAATTTTGGTACTATTGGAAAGGGCACATATGACTTCCTATTTGCCCACAGTACTATATACAATAGATCAGCTAAGTCCCAGAAAAACATCGCTTCCTCATCATACTGGTGGATCTAGGCACTATCAAGAGGAACGTTTGCCGATCCAGTCGGTCATAGTCGATGGACTGTTATCCCAGTGTTTTCTTAAGATTTCTACAGAGGTCTGATGAACTGGAGGCCAAATGAAGATTCCTCTGGAACGGAGCAGCAGTGACACCAAGGATGTGTATGTGAAGGATGTGAAAGCGGGCAGAACGGGCGAAAGAGGCTGTGCGCTGGCCGCCAGGTGGCGCTATATATGTCTAAACCGCCATTTTGCAGACTAGGTTTCAATACTTTCTAGGGAGAATATACATACTACTTAATCACAAATAAGTCAGTATTTATTCCGCTGGGTGATTTTCAGCACATAAGACAATGGACCCATAGGGTTCCATTAGAACAATTGGACCCCTTTGATTCCGTTAGGGCCATTGGACCCCTTCGATTCTGTTAAGACCATTGGGCACTTACGATTCTGTTATGATCATTGGTCCCTTACGATTCTGTTATGATCATTAAGCCCTTTCAATTCCTTTAGGGTCAGTGGGCCCTTTCGATTCTGTAAGGGCCATTGGGCCCTTACGATTCTGTTATGGTCATTTGACCATTTCGATTCCATTATGATCATTGGGCCTTTCAATTCCGTTAGGGCCAGTGGATTTCTTCAATTCCGTTAGGACCATTGGACCCTTACAATTATGTTATGATCATTGGACCATTTCGATTCCTTTAGGGTCAGTGGGCCCTTTCGATTCCGTTAGAACTTTGGATTCCATTTGGACCATTGGGTCCTTTGGATTCCATTTGGACCATTGGGTCCTTTGGATTCCATTTGGACCATTGGGTCCTTTGGATTCCATTAGGACCGTATTGGACTTTTTGTACAACTCGCTAGGCCCATTGAACCGTATTGAGACCATTGGGAGCGTTGCATTAGGACCATGGGATTCAATTCCACTGACCAAGACCAATTACAGATGTCGCCATGAAAGATTGAGCCGAGATGTGACGTCACACGACGAGTCAACACATTTTAGGGGTCGGGGTTTGCATTTGGCAATGGTGTTCTTGTGACGTTTCCGGGCCGCACACAGGTGCATCAAACCCCGACCCCTAAAATGTGTTGACTCGTCGTGTGACGTCACATCTTTCATGGCGACATCTGTAGGTGGTCTGCAAATTAACGCCACACTGGCAACTGGCGGCGAAATTTTACGCACAGCTTGTTTGGCCAAGCTTCCTCGCTTTCACATCCTTCCATACACATCCTTGGTGACACTGACAGTGGTGACGTATACACTCTGGGCCATAAGGGGACAAGTCCACTGTAATTGTTATTGACGTCTTTACACTTGTTATTTATTGTTGGGACGACTGAAATTAAAACCGTAACCCGTGGATGCGCTACCTACACTAGTTTGGTTGCTTGGTTCCTCATTCCCCTCCCATCATCGGATGCCACAATACTTAAAATAAATAAAGCTATTAAGGGAAGCTGGAGACTTTAATCCACCCTTTCTATGAGCAGTCGAAAGGCTTGATTTATGTTGTGAGATGGTGTGACTCTGCATCTAATTGGGATCGCTAGAACCCAAGGACTGTATAATCTTTAAAACTAATCTGGCAATTCCCAATAGAATGAGAACTGTAACACGCTGGCCTTTCACTACTGGGCGTTACTCTTCTCTTCGTGTACTTACACTTGGTTCCCGTGGCCCTAACCGGTGTGCCCGTAAGTTATAATAATGGTTTAATATACTATACTATGGTGGTGCGCCTACAACGGCCATCCTCGTCATCCTCGTCATCCTGGACGAACACGACCACAAGAACCCTGACTTTGTGGTTACATAACCTTATATACTCTCGGCCCCAAGGTTCGACTACCGTGGCCGGCCGGTGGTCCAACCAACGGCCAAAACTCTCCGGTGACTATTTACGACGACAGTTACGGCCACAGAGCTGTCATGGTGCATGCGAACATGTCTCCTCACACCGAAGCCACGTCACGGTACATGCAATCACGTTACATAACGCTGAACATAAGGACCTACAGCATAACGGTTCTCACGCGACCACCCAACATCTCGAGATGTGGGTGTGTGGGAGGGAAAACGGCGAATGATGCAATATTCAGCCGTTACAGAAAATTTTGAGTGTAAGGAATGAGATGTGTTTCCATGTAGCGCTTTAGTGGGACCAAGGTGGGAAGTAGTCATTTGGTTTTTTAGGCAATAGAACCAACTCTGCACGTGTTCACACTGTTTCTCAAGCTTTGATATGAGTTTGTATGCTGTGGTCGGCCAGTAATTTCATTTGTAATGAAAAAATTGTTTGTCCCTATAAAAATCTATTCAAATTTGAATGTCTAAATTAAAAACAAACCAGTTGTGCATTTAAAAGGAAATCTACTGGCCGACCTCGGAATGCAACACAGACAGAAAATGCGGCACGCTGCATCTTTATCGGCGAACCACCATTTTGATGCTGAAAGAAGATGGGACTGGTATCAAGATGCTGAGATTGTGAGATGAGGACAGGAAGAACAGGATGAAGATGATGTGTGTGGATAGTGAATAGTGTAGTGAATAGGAAGAGGATGAAGAAAAGTTACAACTGCATAGAGATGGAGGGAGGACATGGGGAAGTGGGGATAACCGGTGTAACATAGGAGGGTGGGGAAGACCTGAAATGTGACCTTATTTTATGTAAAAACACCTTTCTAAACCCAGACGGATAAAGAAATAAATATATTCATTCATTCATTCATTCATTCATTCCACCATTTTGATAAAACTTCTCTACAGCAAAAGAGCGTTGCTTTCCTGTCCAAGTCATGATGTAAACTGAAAACGGCATTAACACAGCTCTCTAATGGCACCCTCCCTCGTATTTCTGCTTGCTAAAACAAATACAGTGGAATCTCTCTATAACAGCACCCCAAGGGAGCCATTATTGTCCCTTATAAGGGTATGCTTTTATATGGTGTGCAATTATATTCATCAAGTGAGGATAAAACTTGTGTTGTAGCTTCAGAGTTAGTTTGACTATTTCGACTTCAGGTTTATGCAAATTATATTGCGATAATTGCAGTGATTGCTCTTTGGTTGAGCAGTTGCTCGTAGCCTGTAGGGGCAAGTCCATTGTGCACAAGAGCAAATACTGTAATTACTGCAATTATCGCCAATATAATTTGCTATAAACCTGAAATCGAAATAGTCATACTAACTCTGAAGCTAATATATTTTAAAAGGGAATGCTCTTATAAGGAGTGCCGGTACAGAGATTACACTGTAGGCCTATACTTGTTTTCAGAATTATGCCAAATATGTTGCACATTTAAATTTAATAACATATTTCAGCCTCGAATGACGGTTTACACGTGCCAAAAAAATGTATTTAAAACTATAACTCGTACATATAAGGAAAAAGAAAATATTGGCAAAGTTCCATCACGTGAGTCACACCCAATACAAGCTTCATCATACAGCGCGTGGTGATAATAGAGAGAGTACATATTGCGCAGTGTATAGATAGCAACAGGATATACTGTAACACACTAATATTGTACGTAGAGAGTTTATCAGCAATCACTATCGAAAAACTATTCACTTGTAGAGGTTCGAAACCTACAAAATGTCGAATACAATTGTCAAAAGTGGCTGGCTTCAGAGACAGAGTAAGTATTTTAACATATGTCATATTATAGATATTTACAAACCATTATCAATTATATTATTTTCCAACTTAGAATATTTTACAAAAAAGTGGAAACTTTATTGGTTTGTACTGTACAAAAATGGAACCTTTCGATACTTCACCAATGAACAGGCTTCCCACTGCAAAGATGAGATTTTCATGCCAACAGAATGCACATCAATAAAAGTTGGAAGACAGGTAATGTAAAAAAATTATAGTATAGGATATGCATGTAGCTTAATGATTTGTTATTTTATTAGGTACATGCTAAGCCACATGAAATGCTCAGTCCAGAATTTCTTATTTCTGTTGACACAAGGACAGGCAAAACATGGACTTTAAGTGGTGAAAGCTTAGATGATACTGTGTAAGTATAAATAAATAAAGAACTGTGAAATATTCCATTGCTATAGATTTTAAAATGAAAATATGTAGGCAATAATACCTACAGGAAACCTATATCTAATCTAATGTTCTGTTGCTTTGCTGTGTTATCTGTTGTTACAAATGACTGGTTTTATTTCGGTCGACGTCATGTGGACGATAAACATCCACTGCTGGGTATTTCCACATAGTCGAGTCACACACACTGCAGTGTGATTATTTTATAATTATAAAAACAAATATAGATTATTTAAACGATGTTTCTGTTGGATATATTTATTTATTACTAATTGAGTAAAAAACAATAAATACGTAAAATATAACAATGTTAAAGGCGAACTGACACGGTTTTGTAAGGTACCCTGAAACGTAAACTACCTGAAGAAAAGTCACGAAGAAAGCAAGTGGTGCAACAAAATGTCTGTGGAAATTAGTAAAAAAAGTTATTAGATGTCAAAGTTTAACCGTAGATTTATCGGGACCCTTATAATTGATGATCCCCTGGGTTTCTGTATAAGGGGCCATCGAGTAAGGACGTCTAAACGCTCTTACAGGCAAACTTTGACAGCTAATAACTTTTTTTTACTAATTTTCACAGAGATTTCGTTGCACCACTTGCTTTCTCCAAGACTTTTCTTCAGGTAGTTTAAGTTTCAGGGTACCTTACAAAACCGTGTCAGTTCACCTTTAAATAACAAATGAACTAAAATGCATAAATGTAGTCATACTTCTTGATCGAACTGACAAATATAGAGTACGGTCAGACCGTGCATGATAAGAATTAGTTCCAAAATTGTTTATTTAAGGTTTTTGATGAAAATTAACAATTGCAACTGTTGCTTGTATAGTATGTTACTGTAAATGTATCGAAGTGGCCACTTTTCAAACTTGCTAGTAAGTTAACAAACTCGCTGACTGCATCGCTAATGTAATGAAATATAGAAACGGCAACTATGCGAAAGGAGAATATCAACAAACCAAGTGTTGTATTAAAATATGTTGATGTAAATTAGTTAGAATAGGAAAGTTCGTTATATCCGTAGTGAAATTTACAATCTTCGGCCGATGCTTCGTAAAACCGATATTTCGTTTTATCCGAAGTTTTGTATCATTGCGCATGTAGTGAAAAAGTTGGTGTGGGGCAAAATAATTTGTAATAAGCGAATTCCGTTTCCAGCGAGTTCGTTATAAGCGGAGTCGACTGTATAATTAAAGATTTATTATGTATTTTTAGGAAAATTGTATGAAAAAGTCATAAGAAGGTTGCAGTTTCTATATTTCTTTACATTGGCGATGCAGTCATCCAGTTTGTTATCTTACTAGCAAATTTGCAAAGTGGTGAGTGAAGTCGTCATTCTACAGAATCACTAGTAATTCGACAGAATGGCGACTTCGACACATTTACTTCTACATATTTCCTTACATTGGCGATGCAGTCATTCAGTTTGTTAACTTACTAGAAAATTTGCAAAGTGGTGAGTGAAGTCGTCATTCTGCAGAATCACTAGTAATTCGGCAGAATGGCGACTTCGACACATTTACTGTTACATATTTCTTTACATTGGCGATGCAGTCATCCAGTTTGTTAACTTACTAGCAAATTTGCAAAGTGGTGAGTGAAGTCGTCATTCTGCAGAATCACTAGTAATTCGACAGAATGGCGACTTCTACACATTTACTGTTACATATGCACATCCGGAGGGTTTGGTGTTCATATTAATATTATATACTATCAGATATATTTGTGTGAAAAATTCAATCCAGTAAAGCGTGGAATCGACGAAGGCCCTTTTGAAGATAGTGTTATGCATGTTGAGTACGCGGTCCTCACGAGCAAGGAAGACCGAACGTCCCTTTGTGTTGAAAGTACTACTGAAACTAACAGCGGTGATTCACTTCCCGGTCTGTATTTGAACTAAACTACACAGTAACATTGCCAACTCTATCTAAATGTTGTTTTAATTTCTAAGAGGCACCGTCCAAGAGACAGAAAGTGGAAGAGCCGAGTGACTCGTGCGTGGCGTATATCTGCAGGGTAATACGTTGAAGCCGCGCGAATAATATATTGCGCCGTAACTTACTTCGCTATTTCCTATTATAGCCCACGAGGAAACCCGGTCACCTGATCTTGGAAGCTTGCTTGGATCTGGGAGTCCCACCGTAATCGATACTTTATTATTCCCGCTTATTGTTTGATTCGTTGAATGGATTTTTCCATGTTTGCTGTTGGCAGCGGCCCGTTGCTCGGCGAACTTAAAAACGGAATAGACATTACTCTGCCGTGTGGAAAATTGGTAATTCTTCCGAAACGTTGAATCCGGTTTCCTCCTTCATCAAATTACATGGAAAACTTTGCTTTCTTTTTTGGAACGAAAGGTAAAATCTGCCGACGTCATGAGCCCCGATGAGCCGAGTCCGGTTTTCATAGGTGAAAAGAACTGCAGGAAATCATTTTTCTCAATCCAATTCACTAATAGGTCTTTTATATTATAAAACCGAAAACAGTCGTAGAATGTCCAAGTTTTGGGTTTTTGGATTCGCTACTTGAAAATAAAAGTTTGCGGCACTGTCAAGATAAAGAAACCGCGGCGGACTTGGTAGTTCATTTTACCCCGCGTGATGTTTTCTCGCATCCCAAGTATCAGGAATGGATCTCCAGGTTGGAAAGAGAATCTTATGATCGATTTGGAGAATGTTTTATATTTTAATTATAATTTATCAGGTTCCCAGGATCCACCGAGCATTTGGTCCTGAACGAAAACAACACTTCGCTTTGTAGTTTCGCCGTGCACAGGATACAACACAAGCTTAATATGCTTCATCCTGATATATTCCCTTTGCTTTCGGACAGTTTGGTACACAAATGAATCAATTGTATTCTATTCTCTATGTGTACATTATGTGTATTCTAATTGATTATTGAATTAGGAAATTTCACCGGAAGATGAAAATAACGCTGCGGAGAGACCGCGGCGTGTAGGAATCGGCGCCGATACCATGATGGTGTACCACTTAAGGCCTAATATAAAACTAAATACGTAAGCCCATATGCTGAATTATGCTTAGTTTTGATTGATTGATTAATTAATTTTCTTTATACCTAAAGAGACACTTGTGTAAAAGTCGATCCGGAAGAGATAAAACAGGAATGCACTGTACTTCCAGGGTTTGATGATGCCCTTACACTGCTCAAGAAAGATTTGCAAAATACTTGTAATATTGGTACTCGCGAAGAAAATTGCATGACATGTTTTCTGTAATTTAATAGTAAAATATAATTTGGTGATTTGGCAGGTAACATCAAAGGTGATTATCCAAAGATATTATTTCTGGGGACCGGGTCATCTATTCCCAGTAAAGTTAGGAATACAAGTGGAATACTGGTTTCCGTTAGGTAATTTTTGTAGCGCAGAATTGAATGTATTATTTGGGTATGACGTTAAACCCGAAATGTAATTATTCACTTTTCCAGTGATACGCAGAATATTTTGATGGATTGCGGAGAAGGGACATTCGGGCAATTGTTTCGGTTCTTCGGGAAACGGAGAACCGACGAGGTGCTGCGAAACCTGGCCGTGATATTCGCGTCGCATATGCACGCTGACCATCATATTGTAAGTGTTTTGGTGCATGTAGGTGATATGTATTTATGAATTATAACTCTTATCCGATCATTCAAGGGCCTTATTCAAATATTGAAAGAGAGGAGGAGAGCATTTCATAATGCCGGTATTGCGTTTGAACCCGTGATTCTGGTGGCACCCGAACAGATTATGCCATGGCTTTCGAGTTACAATCGTTATTTTGAACCAATATTGAGTGATTTCAGGTGATTTACTACTTTATATTTGACTATTCATACGATAACGGATGTTGAATAACTAATTTTGCTTAATTTGATACGCAGGTTAATCAAGTGCGGAAGCGTTCAGTTTAAAGGCCGGAATTTAGATGACAATGAGTACAGCCTTTTGAAGAGTACTTTGTCTTTGAAAGAGGCGAGTATTGTTGGCAAATTTAACCATTTTTCTTCCGCAGAAGTTAGTTTATTATCATATAAACATTGGGGAAAGCTCAATTTTGAAGAAGAACATCGAAGAAATATTAAAATACAAAACCCATCTTTTGTTTACTCAACTGCAGATATTTTAATGTATGGAAAATTCATATATGCTTATTAGAATTGGAAAAAGGGAAAGTTTTTAAAATGCAGGGTGTTATACGCAATGAACTTTTAAAGGTTTTTGAAATCCTAAATCGAAAACTGTAAAAGATTGGTGGTTGTAGAAAACCCTCGAGAAAACCATTAGTTGGAGAGAAACTACATTTTTTATGATAAAGTTAAGAACTTTGCTGTACACCAGACTCCATAATCCGGCCATTCCTTACATGTGTGGTGCCGTATTATTGAGATTATAATGAAATTTAATGATGTACGGTGTTTCGGAAAGCGTCCATTGAATTTAATAGACATGAATATGACAGGAACATAAACTTACTGTGCAGTTTAAACATTATACACTATAATGAAATGTTTTCTCCGCTGAAAAATATGTGTATGTCTTACACATAAGCAGTAAAAGAAATAAGCAGTTTTAAAGGGGCAGTCAAGTCGACAAAAATTTTTTAATATGTTATTCAGAGTGATAAACTATAGAGAATGGCTATTCGGTATGTTAACCAAATCGCAATGGTTAACGAGTTATAAATTAAATTCGAAAAAGGTATGCTGACAGCAAATTCAACAGCC
>JAQIWR010002270.1:0-11497 GCA_034695945.1 Glomeris hexasticha
TATGGAGGAACTTCTTATTGGACGACCCCTGTGCTTTCGAATAGGGGGTCATCCAGTAAGAAGTTCCTCGATAAACCCTACGGTCTAATAATTTTTTTAAAAATATTTTCCATAGAGATTTGGTTGCACCACTTGCTCTCTTCGTGACTTTTCTTCAGGTAGTTTAAGTTTCAGGCTACCTTAGAAAACCGTTTCAGTTCTCCTTTAAGCTCAGGTTTCCCTGCATAACTCGGAATATGTGTCATGCAGGAAAAACTTCTCTGAACAGCAGTGATACTTATTTCAATTGTTTGCTTCTCCGAACACCTTGTTCCAAATATAGCCAAGGTCAACCAAAACTTACAACAGCCCATACAATTTGCAATATTGTTCAGGATAATGGCAATTAAAGTATTTCACGGCACACCCTGCATACGCATCTCGACACATGATCTACCTACCTACCTACCCGGATATAACATCTTCTCATGCATGTATTCCCACCAACAATTTTGCACAATAAGTTTAACCAAGTTTAACTTATAACAACGTTAATAATATAATAAAATACGAAATCACCTTTTTCTGCCTTGGCAGTCGTACCGTTCGAGCTTTTCGATTCAGTGACAGGCATGTTATTGGTCAGGCAGTCGAATAATGTTGACAGAAAAGAGCACTGTATGCCATCCACTAACTCGAGTCGATAATCCTGTGTGAAATTTGCATCAAAAGACTTTCGATTCGGTCGGTGCAGGCATGCAGATGAAGAAGGAAGAAGAATTGCAAGTTGCCAAAGGGTCCTCCCATTTCCCTATATACCACCCAACCAACTCCGAGCAATTGCTTGCAAAGAGCAGTTTTGCGTCGTACACTCAGACCGAAAAATAGACAGAGACGAGCCAAACATGCTTTAAATACAATGAAAAAATGCCACATTTCATCCTAAATATATACTGGTACACTAGATGCAGCACGGCGATGCGAGAAACCCTGACTGACTCTTCATGGTTCCTCACTCTTCAGCGCGTGTTTTCTCTTGAGATTTAACAACCACAACACACTGTTTATGATGTATAAACATGAATAGATATCTTCAATAGAACTGTCGATTCTCTGCTGAACACTTGGGAGAACTTTACATGCCTTTTTAAAATCATTTTCCAGCAGGAAAATTGTTAATAAATTATTAAATATAACACGCAAAGTTGTAGAATTTAAGTAGTGCTCAGCTGAAATGTTAGAACAAAACCATTATGTATGGAATTCAGATTGCCAATATTATATTCCATAATGTCACTCTTATAAGATAACGGCTTGTGAAACTGTTGGATCGCATAACATATTCTGCAAAAGTACAGGTTAATAATTTATTATCAAGTTTTGGGGCAATATGATGTTACAGGAGTTATAATTCCTCTTTAGTTTCAGGGCTTAACAGTAACTTTTGTACTTCTTTGCTCCAAAATTTCATTTTATCAGCCCTAAAACCTTCAATGATCGATGGATTATCATCAATTTGCAAGTAGCGAATTTTGCCAGGGTTCATCGGAATCCAAGTAAGATTCACATCCGGGGATTTGTTCGGGGTTGGCATGCTGCAATATATTCAACATATAAAAAGAAAATAGATATGAAAAACACTCCAATAATTGATGTTGCATGCGTACCTCGTCTTGGCGAAATTCGTCCACAAGGACGAAACGATTCGCTGAACCTTAACATCAGATTCGTCAAATTCAATAGGCCCCAACATTGCCCCATTGAAAAGATACCTCAAATCATCAGAATGACACACTCCTGTAAATATAAAGCGATTGCAATGTTATACCTCTGATAGCTAAAATACTAAAATTGGACGCGGCGCATTTCGTATACCGAGTTCGGGCTCATCCGGCATCAGTTGCGATGTGCTGAATTTCCCTTTGTGATTTAAAATATACATGTAAGTGGGCCAGCCAACTTCTGACAAATATTTGCCAGTCTCAACGATACAACTACGAAATATAAAGTCTGAAAATATCTGAAATTTCACAATTTTTAGATGATGCACGCACGTAGACGTATACACATCTAATACAGTTCATGTACCTCCATCACAGTTTTGTTAAATTCTCCACCATCATCAATATTCAAGCCTTTGAAGTATAGTTTTTCTGCAGCTGTGGAAACGGATTTAAAGTTTCCACTATAATCAGTAGTCAAACTGAGAATTAATGGAAAGGCATCTGCAAAGAACTTGGTGCCCTTTTCCGGAAATGAACGGCTCAAGTCTAAAAGAATAAGAAAATAAGACATTAGATTGACATACATACTAATGCATGCTAAAAGAACAGTACTAACCATGAAACAAAAGAGATCCTTCATCTTTGGTAAATCCCAATATCACTGGAGCTTTATTAACCTTCTTTTCTTTAAGAAGGTTGATTGGCGTGTCGGGGAGAAAATCGCCATCGTTTCTTCCCACAACAGGTAAGAAAGGTAATGGAAAATAGGAAATGGCCTTTAAAAGTACCATTATACAAACATTAAATGCATGATATACCACATCACATTTTAACCGCAAGTAAAACTATACCCCATTTATGATATTGATTCGATTTTAAAAAATTTTAAAGCGGCTAATCACTTCAAAAAATTTCCTGAAAGAGTTTTTCATCTAATTCCTGCAAGATTTCCAAGTTCTAATGCAGTTAGCTGACAGTTAATGTGCGTTCATTGCATGCTTTGTGTTAAATTAATTCATAATATTGTAGCTAGGACTGAAATAAATATGAAAGGTAATTATATTAAACACTTGTAATTTGTTAAACAATTGTCAGGCTAGCTATATAAGTTTTGAACTGCACTATATAATGTTACGAACATGCATGCTGAATGATGCTCCTGTAAGATCTTCAGCAGGTCTTTCCCGGAGACAACTGACAAGTTTCTCCGGTATTTCAGAATCGCAGTTCAGTCTCCTGGCCAATTCCTGTGCTGCTTTCAGTGGTTCCTTTTGAAAAGAACTGCTGCACAGTGGAGACCCACTTTGAGCAATCACCCGATGAAAAAGTCCTATACAGTATAAGTTTAGTGTATAGAATATTCCATTTTCTGGGCTAATTATGCTCAATTACCTGCTGATAATGGCGACAATACATGGTAAAGCACCGAAGCTGCTCCAGCATCTTGGCCAAAAATGGTCACTTGCTTCGAATCTCCTCCAAAAGTAACTATATTTTGCTGAACCCATTTCAGAGACAAGACCTGATCCAGCAGACCATAATTTCCTTTTGCAAACGTATCCCCAGTGCTCAGAAAACCTACAAAGACCACACTTAATTAACCCAATATATAAATATATACAAGCATTAAAAATGACTTTATTACCAAAAGGACCCAATCTGTAATTAACAGTGACCAGTATGACACCTCCAGCTTTCATTATTCTTAAGGGCCCATAGAATTCACTGGACCCAGTTCCAATTTCGAACACTCCACCGTGAAAATAAACCATAACTGCTAACTTTGAGCTCGATTTCAACGAAGGTAGTTGAGGAGTGTAAACATTTAACACCAAACAATCCTCTTGACCGATTGGGACCATTCTGTTTGTGTCCATCTGAACGCACACTGGCCCATCATCAACCGTTCGTAATGTATCGTTCCAAATTTCCACTTCTTCTGGAGGCTGAAAATTAAATTATTTTCATTAAATTCATTATTTAAAATAACCACATAATTTGTAATGAAATTAAAGTTTACCTGAAATCTGAGTTCTTTGATTGGGGGCTTTGCATAAGGAATTCCCCTAAAAGCATAAAACTTGAGACCATCTGGTGAAGTAACAGCAGCTCCTTGAACGTGACCTTGAGATATTCTGACCACATGCATTTCTATTTCTTGCTCTTCGAGACAACATCCAAAACAGAACATCATAAACACTATTGCAAAGATATTTCCCCATTTTGCAGGCTCCATTTTGATTAGATTACAACTGGTAGACATTGTTGAGCAACAGTAAACTGAACGTGGCACTTTCTTCCAGGTGAGTGGCGAAGAACTTGCTCCAGGCCAAGACACCCCTACGTAATAACTTCCTCCCAACCCCATCTATTGTTAAGGACATTGACCTTCCCGTTTCCACAAAAACACTGAACACCGTTTTTCTTTCCTTATATTTTTAATAGCTAGGACAGTATCTTAAAACCTGTAATTCCAACCAACTCCAATTGCAAACAGGGAACGCTTTTAATATCAAACAACTAATCTTACAATTCATCTTTCACAGTTTTCTTAAAGTCACTAGATAATTTGTGAATATCTTCAGTCCAAAATTCAACTTTTTCACTAAATCTGCCTCGATGCATGGTAAGAATGTAAGATATTTCCAAATACTTTGGGTTTTTAAATTCGTTTTGCTCCCATTTGAACGTCAGAGATGAACTCTCAGGAGTTGGATTCCTTACGAGGAAATAATAATGTACAAATTGTAACCATTAATTGAAAAAATAATATAATTATAATGTTCATACTTCTCATATGCAAAATTCGTCCACAGGGATACAAATGTTTCAGCAACGTGAGAATCTTCTCCAGTTACCACTGGCATCACATCTGCATCGAAGAAATATTGCAGATCATCTGCATGTGAAACTCCTAGAGCACAACAAGCAAATATTTGAACAATTTTAAATTACTTTAGTTTAATTGCAGTTATATAAAGTTGCCAAAAATATTTAATTGCAAATCCATGCCAATATTTCGCTTTATTCCAAGATGATCGGTGTAACTAAATTTTCCCCTGTATTTAAATACGTATGTGAAGGTAGGGATACCAGATTTAACTAAATATTTGGATGTCAAATCCAATCCGACATCGAACATAAGATCCGAATACACCTAGTAAAATAAGATTAGTGTTATAGCAACTGTTCTTTAATTCACATATTATACAAATACTTTTACCTTAATAACGGTTTTTTCAATCCCAAATTTAACAGTTTCGTCCATATATTCGCGATGAACAGCTTTTGCAATACTTTTACTATTTTCAAGAATATCGCCCATTAATGGCAAAATATCTGGCAAGTCTTCATCCCAGAATTCATCAGTAAGATGATCAAAAGTGCGATTTATTGCTGAAAATAATAGCGTATATTGTAACTATGCTTCAGGCCCCCTTTTACAGAACGGCCAAGAAATCAACAATATAGCACCAAGCTGAAAGTATAGACTTTTACATATTCATTTCTAATTGCTGCACAAAATTCAGTTTTCAATTCATTACGTAATATACTCACATGCAAAGCATACTGCTCCTTCATCTTTTGTTTTGCCAATTATTATAGGAACTTTATTAAATTTCCCTTTAGAAAGCAATGTAGCTGGATCATCTGGCACAAACCCATTGGGCGTTTTTTCCACAACAGGAGTAAAGACCATTGGCAAGAATGGCAACACCTGAAATTTCCTATTGTTAAAAACTCAGCATGTATCCAGATTGCACAATATTTCTACCTCTAATTTAGCCTGTGCTTCAACGATTTCAAAAGCAGTTTTGTTCCTTAAGCAGTCCAATATTAGCTTGGAGTTATGTGCACTACATCCAAGTTTGATTGCAACCCTTTTGGCCCAGACCTTGGGTCTCTCTTGGAGAGCCCAAGGGCACAGCGGTGTACCACTTTGCAGAATAGCGCCATGAAACAGTCCTATATAATTTATTAAACTCTGTATGTAAATATACTTGTCTAATAACGAGTAAACATACACTTCCTGACCTTTGCTGTGGGGAGAAAGCAAGTGATAACCAACTGAAGCAGCACCTGCACTTTGACCAAAAATTGTAACTCGGTTCGGATCTCCTCCAAATATCGAAATGTGCTCTTTTATCCATTTCAAAGCTAGAGTTTGATCAAACAAGCCATAATTCCCAGGCGAAACATCATCATCAGTGCCCAGAAAACCTATAAAAATAATCAAGGCATTTATAACCCTCTTTTTTAATATTTCTTATCAATGTAAAAAATATAAAGTCCAATCTTACCCAAGACTCCAAGACGATAATTGACTGTTACAACCACTACATTTTTGTCTACAATTCTCCTTGGGTTGTACATAAAAGGATTGGATGTGCCAAATGCAAAACCACCACCATGGAAGAAAACCATAACAGGAAAACCTTCCTTTTCATTATCGGAAGGAAGCTGCAATGCGAAATTATAAAAAAATAAGGTATAAGGCAATATCAAGTTATGCCATTAAGTAAAGCAAAGGAAAATCTTGCCTTTGGGGTGTAAACGTTCAAAAAAAGACAGTCTTCTACACCAGTAATTTGCCTGCTTATAAAATCCACTTGAGGACACAGTGGTCCTTCTTTTGTTGCATCCAAGACATCATCCCACTTTTCAACAGGTTCAGGACGCTAAACATAAATGCATATATTACAAACAAGATAACAATGAAGTATAGAATTATATTGACACCATAAATCACATAAACTTCTGAAAACTTTGCACCCACCTCAAATCTGAGCTCTTCAACTGGGGGCTTTGCATAAGGTATCCCCAAGAAAACAAATATGTCCTTCCCTGAGCTGGAAACTAATTTTTTCCCAGCAATATTTCCTAGCGTTAGTTGAACATCTGCTTCACTAGAATTGGTATGACTAATAGCAAACAGTGCAGCCAGGAGCAATACTACAACCTTCATCGTGAACAGGTTTCCACTAAATGATGTCCACATCCAAATATAACTAGCTTTTTATTGTGTTGTGTCCACTTCATAGTTCAAGGATAATAAAATATCACTTCATATATTCTCTCTGCAAATACTACTGATAGTGCCTGAACTCAACATAAAAAAGTTCCATTACATAATGCTGTATTCAGTTTCCCTAATTTTGGTCCATATAAATTTTGGTTCTAGTAATTGCAGTTTGCTTTCATTTATAAATTCCGTACAAGTTTCAATAAATATTATACAAATATACCAGTATAATTAAGACATGAAACAATGGCTTGTTTGTGGATGTGAATGTTAACATTCACAAGCTGCTCACTATATAACAACAATTCAAGGCTGATGTTTTTCCGTCGCAAACTCATGATAGTTGAACTTTTGGAAAGTTTCCAACAGACACAATTTGTAGGCCTATACGTACTCTATTAATATCAGTAAATATAATGTGTCTGGTGAAGCTAGTTACTGGCGTAACAACAATATCATGTATTCTACAGAATATATAACCTTGTAAGAGATGATATTCTGATAAAAAGTCATGGTGGTTTTGAGAAAAATACAACCTTGAAATTAAATATTATGAGAGAGAAAAACTGCCTTTGTTATTCCTGTATATAATCTTTATAGCTATGGACAAAATACATGTATACTCATGTCCTTGGTAACGCAATTAAGGCATGAGACGACATATGATTATCAAGGTAATGAACATTTGATTTTTATTACGTAAAAAAAGAAAATCTTACAATTCATCTTTAACGACTTTCTTGCTAGAGAGTTTGTAAATATCTTCAGTCCAAAACTTAACTTTTTCGGTAAGTCTGCCTTCTTGCATAGCAGGAATGTAAGATATTTTCAAATAATTTGGGTTTTTGTAGTCGTTTTGTTCCCATTTAAACTTCAACGATGAACTTTCAGGAGTTGGATTCCTTAATTATTAGGAAACAATAATGTACAAATGTTAACCAGCAATTGCACAAAAATAGAATAATGAAACTGTTTATATACTTTTCGTATGCAAAATTAGTCCACAAGGATACAAGTGTTTCAGCAACATCCAAATCTTCTTCTCCAGATACTATTGGAAGTACAACTGCATCGAAGAAATATTGCAGATCATCTGCATGTGAAACTCCTAAAACACATCAAGCAAATATTTGAACAATCTTAAATTAAAGTTATATTTATTGCAATAGAAATTGCATTGCAAATACCGATATTTCGTTTCATTCCAAGAGCATCAGTGTAACTAAATTTCCCCCTGTAATTCAAAACGTATGTAAAGGTAGGAATTCCAGATTTAACAAAATATTTAGAGGTCCGATCCAATCCCACGTCGAAAGTAAGGTCTGAATACATCTAGAGTAATAACAGATTAGTACTGAACTCTATATTCAGTTAGTTATATTTTATTTTTACCCGTATAATGGATTTTTGATATCCAAACATGTCAGTTTCTCCTTTAATGTCCAGATATTCATGGCGAACAGCTTTTGCAACTGTTCTTGTATTGTCAGGAATGTCGCCCAACATTGGCAAAATATCAACCAGGTCTTCATTCCAATATTCATCAGTTAATTGATCCAAATGTCGATTTAAAACTGAAAATTATCATGTCCATTTTTATTATGTAATATCTTTTAAACCAACTTTTGTTCAATGAGATGAACAATGGATGAAACCGACAATGTAAACGGTGTGAAATTGCTCTGCTCATGTTATTCAAGGTTGAGTTTAATGTTATATGATAAAACAAGAAAATGTATTGTTCTACTATACCAACAGTGACTATACCGAGTTTTTAGTAGGAATTTCTCTTTGCTTTTTATAAATATACAGAAAATATTGAAGATTATACAGAATTCTAATTTTCAAACTCCAAATCTATTTGTTTATTCTATATACGTGCATGCATGTATTTTAAATAAGTTTTCAGAATTTTTCCCACTTTACAATATGTCGTTTTCATACATTCATTTTACTCTGCATACTTGCAAAAAAGAATGCTCCTTCTTCGCTATTTTTGCCAATAATGACAGGAACTTTATCAAATTTCCCTTTGGAAAATAAAGTAGCTGGATCATCTGGCAAAAATCCATCTTCACTTTTCTCCACAACAGGAACAAAAACCATAGGTATGATAGGCAAAAACTGGGAAATTTCATGCAGTATCAAATTTTAAAGTCTGCCTGATGAAGATTTATATTTTTCAATACATATATAGTTTGTATAGATCATATTACCTCTAATTTGGATTGAGCTTCAACAATTTCAAACGCAGTTTTGCTTTTAATGCAATCCAATAGTAGCTTGGAATTTTGTGCACTACATGCAAGTTTGATTGCAACCCTTTTGGCCCACGCTTTGGGGTTTTCTTGGAAAGCCCAAGGGCACAGCGGAGTACCACTTTGCAGAATAGCACCATGGAATAGCCCTATTGCATTAGTTTTATTTTAAGTAAATAATGTGCAAAATCGTTGTAAATCTGCATAACTTTCCTGTAACATACCTTTGCTGTGTGGAGAAAGCATATGATAGCCAACTGAAGCAGCACCAGCACTTTCACCAAATATTGTGACTCGGTTAGGATCACCTCCGAATTTCAAAATGTGATCCTTTACCCATTTCAAAGCCAATGACTGATCAAACAACCCATAGTTCCCTGGTGAAACTTCATCATCGGTGGCCAAGAAACCTTACAAACATCAGTAAAAGTTTATAAATCAACAAAAAATGCAGACTGTCACAAAATATGAAACTCCAATTAAGCATACCTAAAACACCAAGACGATAGTTGACCGTCACAACCACCACATTTTTGTCTACAATTCTCCTTGGGTTGTACAGATAAGGATTGGAGGTGCCAAATGCAAAACCACCACCATGGAAGAAGACCATAACAGGAAATTGTCCTTCCTTTGCATTATTGGAAGGAAGCTGCAATATGTACGTGACATTATAAAAATAACACGAGGAAGAGAATAACAATACATTTTCTAGTATAAATGTAAATTTATTCTTGCCTTTGGGGTGTAAACGTTCAAGAAAAGGCAATCTTCTGCTCCAGTAATTTGCCTGCTTACAAAATCTACTTGGGGACACAATGGACCTTCTTTTGTTGCATCCAATACATCATCCCACTTTTCCACAGGTTCGGGACGCTACATCATACCGAAAAAAAATCATATTGTTTTGCAATTTGTACACAAATTATTCATAGAAGTATGCTAATTTAAAACAAACTAATTTCAAATAAAGTTAGGGTTCAAACAGCAAAAAAGCAAGGAAGTATTATACAATTTTTATTGTAAATAAAATCAATTAAAAAGTCTGTCCTACTGTCAACAATCGATTTGTAATTTAATTAATAAATATCCTGTTTGGTGAATTACTATGCAGATAAAAAAATGTACATAACATAATATGGTAATCTTATTTAATTGTTTACAAAATAAGAATTAGCAGCATGTTAAATACTTATAACTACATATTATTAAATAATGATTCTAATACATTTGTATTCCTATTTTAAACCTACCTTAAATCTGAGTTCATCAACAGGGGGCTTTGCATATGGTATCCCCAAGAATATAACCATGTCTTTTCCAGAAGTGGAAATTATACTCTTCCCAGCAACTGTTCCCAAACTTAGTTTAACTTCTGCTTCACTTGAACTTGCATGACATACAGCAAGTAATGCAAGCAGGAAAAATATTGCGACCTTCATCATGAACAAGTTTCCACTCAATGAAACCCACAGCAGAATATAACCAGCTTTTTATACTGAGATCAGGATGTTTATATTACATCGCACAATCCACTTATGTCTATAGTCCATGGTTCAAAATATAAATATACTAAGAATTATCTGTTGAAGTCTCTACACACAGACAGATAGCTAGTTCGAACTCAATTGTAGAAAATAAGATGAACCTTGACAATTTGTGCAGCCTATAATGTGAATTTTCTCCATTCAATAAAAAAATTATGCTCACACAATTAACATTCATTTATAGATATACGTATTGGTGCTGTTAATTGCATTTGAATAATGATTCAAAAATAATGTTGCAATTCCAAATAAAACCAACTTTATAAGTTGTGCAATTCATTATTAACACAATAAGATTATATAAGAATTCAAGGTTGTGGTTTATCTCCCGCGTAAAAATATGAGAATTAATAAACTGTGGAAAGTTTATAAGAAACAGGATTTATTATTTATGTTGTATTATATTTTAATTGCAATATTAAATTGACTGTAGAGAAATTTATTGTTGACAGGGATAATTGAATGAAATTATTTGAAGGGATGTGAAAATTGTATTATCCTGGGATCAAATGCAATTTTTGAAAAACTGCCAACAAGTTTCCGAACACAATTATATTGTCAATTACGTACATCATTTAATATCGGACAATCAACAACTAATTTCCCCATCAGTATTGTTCTAAAATGTACTTGGCCAAAATCCATGTATTCTGCACATCAAATAAAAATCAAGTGCTGTACCAAATCTGATTGGCCAATGACAAAATAAACTCCGAGTGTCAGTTGCCAACTGTGATATACAGCAACAACTTCACTCACAATAATTCCTGTCTGCAGGATGTTCAACTATTATTTTATCGCTTTATTCGCATTAATATCAGCAGTTTTAGGGGAAAATCCTCATGTAACTTTAACTCAAGGAACTCTTATAGGAAATGTTATGCAAACGGTTAACTCCAGAGAATTTTATGCTTTTAGAGGAATTCCTTATGCACAACCACCAATTGGAAATCTTCGATTCAAGGT
>JAQIWR010002271.1:0-11495 GCA_034695945.1 Glomeris hexasticha
GGCGCTACAGGCAGGCAAACGTTGTTAAGCTGGAGCCTATGGAGTGACATACTCTAACCTAATTTCATATACTCTTGCTAATACTACATCGTGGAAGCCCAAGGAGGTTGGATTCTGCAGACCACGTGACTGCATTATTGTACGCACAGCTGGGTGCAGATCGAGCTGAACTGTATAACAAGATCCATCTCCATCCAAGCCCTATCAAATAAAAATGTCAAACTTTCACCTACGCTTTGGTTTTCCGAAGGTTTTCCGGACCGGACCAAATGCATCGTGTCCCGTCCAGCTATGGTCTTCATGCTTTAAGGAATGAGCTGTGTGGGACAGGACGACCAGCTCGGACCTTGCAGCGCGGAGACGGAGTCTAATTTTGAACCTTTGGCGGCCTGGCGGCAAAGCGCAGTAATGTGGAAGTTGACCATACGCCACTAGCAGAAGCGCCCTGGCGGTGCGTGCACATTTTTAATTTTTTCAGAATACAGTCTTACATTTTAATAATAAGTTCGAGCATTGTAGTTAAATTGCACTATTTTTGCGGAGCTTCCAAAACGGCATGAAAATATTTTGCAACTCATGATGCAAACTGAAGGGCATGCAAGGTGTTTCATCCCCGCCACCTCGCAGCGGGAGGGTGTGGCTAAATTTCAACGGACGCCATCGCGGTCGAACTCGGTCGAACTCCTTCCTTGTGTTTATGAAACGCTGTTGTCGTCACAGCTAGTTACAGCCGAGGTTACAGCCCAAGTTACAGCCAATGTACTTAAAATATATTTGTTGACTGTTGAGTTACAGCGTGTGGTCTTCCAGTCTAGTCATTGCAGTCTAGTATTCCTTGTTTCAGTCTTCGAACCAATCTAGAGGTGGAACCATTGGTGGAGTATTAGTCCAAGGTGGAGTGGAACCAATCATCGCTCTGTTGGAGCCGTGCAGCAATGAGCTACTGTATATGCTGCGTACAGTGTCTGTCAAAACAGTGTGAATTTCTCTTTATAAGTAGGATTCGGAGATGAATAATGAAAATAAGCACATCTTAATGGCTAAAGTAAACAATGTCAGCAATGTAACAGTATTACTGAAGTCGATTAATATTAAAGAGGTAATAATTTTTTATGTATATATTTCTGAAAATTGCAGCTGGCCAATAAATATTAAGTGGCCAAACGTATCATATTTTGCATTAAACATATATTTCAGTTCAAGCATAATAAAATATAAATGTACGCGTGCTGCAGTATATATTAATTAAATTGAGAATAATGATATCATTCCAATAATGATTTTCTTATTAATATTTATTTTTATTTAAAACACTATTTGCAGAGTTCAGCAGCAACTGTATGTGCCACATCTCATGGACTGAAAGTTACAACTGAGGCCCATCGCAGTGTTCAAGCCAATGCGTTCATACAATCTGATATATTTCAAAAGTATGAATTATCCGAACCAACAGTCACATTTAAAATAAACCTGCCCGTGTTATTGGTGTGTATACCTAAAGAATATGGTTTATAATTAATTCTAAACCATATATTCTTAATAATACAAATGTTACATGCAGGCATGCATGGACACACATTGCCACTATAATTGTCTAAATTCCAGGATTGCCTCAATATATTTGGAAGCAGTGGTGGAAGCAGTTCAAGCAGCAGTGCATCTAGTGGCCAAACAGCTTTAATGATGTGTTATGATGGATATGGTTTACCGTTGGTGTTAATGTAAATTACACGTACCGCTTTGTGGGCTGCGATTCTTCACCAGAATACATGACATATTTGTGACATTATTGTTCTCTTCTGTCTTGTAGGTTGGAAGAATCAGGAGTTGTAACCGATTGTTGTATAAAAACTCAGGAAACAGACGATACTTTGGATTTTGACTTCGCTACCGAAAGAGTTGTAAATAAAGTGATCATGAACGTACGTCAATTAAATACGTGCTGGATTTAATTGTGAATGTGACCACAAAACTCCAGCTCTTTCAGTGATATAAGGTAATTACTGTAATGTCTTGTTTTAGTCGGAGGGCCTGCGAGAAGCAGCGGGTGATCTGGATTTAAGCGGTGAAGCTGTTGAAGTTCTCATTTCTCCATTATCACCGTACTTTCGGTTGTCATCGAGCAGCGACAGCAATGATTTCCAGGTACTTCACTAATACTTTTACACTTCACCAGCTGATGTTACACTTGCTTGAAATGATACAATACTTAATTAAGATCGATTACAACAAAGATTCCAAACTCATCGAAATGTTCGAATGCAAACAAACCCAGGTAAATAGGTATGTATTCATGAAGGTGCATGTAAGTGGTCCAGTAATGTATGGCTCTGAAAATACCTTTTGATTTGTTATTAAAGGTATAGAACTTCCCTGTTCAAGATGTGCTTGAAGCCTTTGCCATTGTCGAACAAAGTGTCCATCCGCACCGATGACCGAGGTTTCATCTGCATGCAGTACCTTATGAAAACCGAGGAAGATTACACGTGTTTCACTGAATACTATGCAAGTTTAAATTATAATCACATCTTCTGCTGTTGGATATGCAAGAAATGTTTAACACGTATCCGCTTTGCAGTGTTCGCCGCTGGAAGAATACGACTGAAATTTCCATTTCATCAAAACTGCAAATCAATGGGATAATAACAGTATTTAATTTCAAGTTAACACTTACAGATGTTTGACATCGATCCAAACGCCCCAAGGAAAATTTGAATCCGTACTTACTGTAAATCGTCTAATTATACTTTTCCAAACCCGATTAAAGTTTAATTGTTTTTATATGACGTGTTTTGAATTTTACCACAATGGCTGCATTCAGTCTTCATTCAAAATCATGATTGTAAAAATCAAATAAGTTTGAATGGATCTGAAAAATATAGCTTCTCTACATGATTTTGGTTGAAGATGGAATGCAGCCAAAAGTTGGATAACAAATTCAACACTACGCATGCAACAAATGTATATAGTCACTATTCGAGTAACAATTTATTATATGAAAATAAAGTGGTTTGCATAGAGAAGACACTTGCGGGTGCTGCAAAGTTGAACTTGTTATTATAATTTAACGGCACTGAAGTGCGATGCAATAAAAAAAAAACAATAAAATTGTCATTTCATCCTAACAAGTTGCGAATATATTATTTAAAAATGTCAGATGCCAGTTAGGTGTTTGAAGGCCTGTCTAATAATAATGCAAGAAAAGCTACACATTATAGCACTTGCAACCCCCACACACAAACAAAAACAGCCAAAATTGTCCACACCTGCACAGACAATTCGGGCCATGTTCACATTGTGCTAAAAGTGCTCAACAACTAAAAAACCCCCCAACTGCAGCTACTAAAACTGTACAACAATTACTTGACGAGCTGTCACCACTTGCACAACCTCAGTTCACGCAAGGAACGAACATGAAACCACTTTCCGCGAAATGGCCAAACAATGGTAAAAACAAAATAGCAGTTAACGTGAGAATTAATATGATTATTCTAATGACTAAAAATAAAACAATCGGTTTGCAGCAGTAAAGCACCTATGCTTAAGTAGGAGTTCCTGCACAAAATGGCTGCTAAACCGTGCATCTTCGCCGGTTGATTGAGGCCGCACCTTCACTCAGCTGCGCATTATTTTGTCATAAGACCAATATATCTGCCGTCTTTTGTATACATATATAATATATATTTTGCTTGTAGGTTTCTTTTTCAACAGACGCCACCATTTTCTTTGGTGTCTTTATCGGAGTTGTGGCTGCTTTTCGATTCATTGCTTTGGCTCCTTTGGTAGCCGCCGGGACGGGTGAAATTACCCACGCTGCCTGTGTACCGGTGCACGAGATTGTCTGAACGGGAGTTTACCTCTCCTTTCAGAAACCGTTCCAACTTGTCCACACAAGCATCCTGATAGTCGTGGATCCATCTGCAACATTGACATTCACGCGTTTCATTTATTGGAATCCAGAAGAAAAGCATATTCAAACTCACGTCACTCCGTTGAAGTAATGAACCGATCTCATATCTTCTGGAAGCATCTCTAATTCCGGCCATTGGAAATTGTCAAAAATAGGAATGATATTGCATTGACTTTGTAGGGCAGCTACAATCTCCTAAATTGCAATAATAAACGCAATTAGTGCGCGCAAATTTCACGTTGTGTGTTCAGTTGTACATTTAACTTACCCGGTGCACCCAATCTTTACAATCGAAGTCTTTGTAACACCTTTCTAGTGCATTGGGTGTCAACACGAGCAGGAAATGTTTGGCCTTCTTTACGCTTTGCAGCAGATTATTGTCAAATTTACCCGCTTCCAGTCTTTCTACGTCGATGAAAACTGAGAAGCCCTTCAGTTGCAGGTGGACCTTCAACAAACTGCAATACAAATTATGTTAATGGAGCATTTAAGAAAATTAGTCCATTATTCTAAGAAAAACACATCACCTGGCAAGTTGCGATCCGTTAGAGCGACGGTAACTGATGAACACATCTAAATTTTTATTCACTTTGCTGTCTTCTTCCATGTTGTCTGAACCCAATTTACCTGTCAAAAAAATTGTCAAATTTTAATGTGCAAGCCCAAAAACAAGCAAAAAACATTATGTTTTAAGGGAGAGACGATTAACAAACATGGCAGGTGTATTGGGACATGGCCAACTTGAGAGCAGCATCCCAAAATAGAAATGCCGGTAGTCTTCCAATTTATCACTAACAGTTTTACATAGTTTGCAAAAGGAAGTTACATTTATTTCCCCTGGGAAAAGGCTCACATACCAAGTGCGCAATATAATTATAGTGTACGTAATAGTGAAACAGTGCTGACTACACAAACAAAGAAATGCCATATTACATTGCATACAAGACAGGTAAATGACAGACTGGCAGCTTTATTTCTTGGTGGCCATCGCGCCAGCCCTCAGGTCATTACAAAACTTACGCCACACGGACAAATAATTTCTACCTCTTGTAGCTTGGATGATTCGCAGTCGGTGAATGCTACTTTCAACGCAGCAATCTGTTGCCAATTGCTCGTCGGTCAACAGGCCGAGCACACTTTGATCGACACCGGCTTTTAAAAGGCCATAAGTGTACTGGGTAAACTCTACGTCGATCCCTTTCAGAAAGGCATTAAGCTCACTGGCATTGCACGATTCGTAATCGGCCATCTTTTTCAAGTTTCCCAATTCTCTCGTAAACCTGGAACGTGTGCCAAAAAAATCAAATCTCCATCAAGAGCGTTGCGAGAGAATGACGTAGTGGTTTACCTTTTTCGTAATATGCCATTGGTCATCCCGATGTCTGCCTGCAGCATCGACTCTGTGAGTTGAAGCAGAAGGTCTCCATCGACACGGCTGGACACGAACTTGTCCGTGTAGTTGGAGAATCCAATCTAATATTTGAAAATTACAAGTAATAACCATAATCTCACTTAAATATCTATATACAATTGTTACGTGTAATACCTGCTTCAACCACTCCGTTACATCCTCCACTGTCCATAAAGGCACCTGCTGGCTCAACTTGTGCGGCAATTGTTCACCCATCAGCTGCAGTGCTTGGACCGCGTACCTGGACGCGATAGCATTCGGACTACTCGCAACGGCTTTCAACGGCTCCACAGCTCCAATCTCTTTGAACATCTTCACAGAACCAATAACCATATCACACCTGTTAATCTTACACCACTACCCATCTTTAATAACTTACATCAGTCGCGCCTTGCTTCTTCTTGATTCCAGCTTCCATCGCAAAGTGGAAAGCCGCAAGGCTCTTGGCCGGGCCGGTTGAACTCATGAGGACCGGAACGAGTCGAGCCAACCAGCTTTTCGATTGACCATGAACGTAATCCACAGCCTTGCTGGCAAACTCCGCAGGATCGTGGCTACACACAAAGGGCTCCAGAAGCCCCAGGACATCGGACTGCGAAACGGTGGCTTCGATTTCCTTGTTAGCTACAAGGGCCGCAACGGCGAGACACGCGAAGTACTTTATAGTGTCATCGGGGTTGAACGCCAGGGGAAACAACCACATGAGGCTCTTGTGTTTGACCATAGCTTGTTGATTCTCGGGTCCACCGTACAGCGCTAAGTTAGCCAGCGCAGACGCGCAATGCCGCAGGGTCTCAACATCACTTTGCTGGCAGTCTTTTAGGATGGCCTAAGTGAAACGCAATTCATGATTATATTTCCAAACTCCTGCCGTTTTATATTTCAAGACACTCACGTGAAGTCCACCACGGCGGATCACGGTTCGGCACGTCCTCTCGTTATGCTTGAAAAGATTTTCCAGGATGCCCGTGCCCACGCGCACTTGTTGAACGTCTGCATGTAAGCTACAGTTGCTCGCCAGGACCACCACTTTTTCCAAGCCATTTTCGGCGACGTGGACGCGGTTATCAGTGGTTAGACATTGCTCCAGAACGCACGCGCATCGGAAGCTTAATTCCTCGCCGATCACGCTGCTCTTTCGGATCAAAAAGTCCAGACCTCCGTTCACCTAACATACATATTCCACACGTCCTTTATTACCCTTGCAGATAAATGGTAGTTGCTGCACAGGTGCATTGCAAGAAACTTCAGGCAACTCACCCTGACCGCATCGCTGAGAGAATTCCCTAAAGCGTAACCGTGTGTCGGAACCGTCCATGCTCGTCTTAAGAAAGTGTCCATGGACCGTAAGATGGCTGTGGCTTCATCGTCAGGGGCATCCGTGAGGGTTTTGCAACAATCTCCCATCAAAGTGCTTGACCACTCGATGGTCTTCTGCACCTCCGCAGCGCTGGAAATGTCACAAAGCTGTTCAAGTTCTTTCATGCCCGTGATGCCCAGTTTATCTTGGAGTTCTCGTGACTTTGCCGCCATCTGGGCCGCAGATATTTGCTATTTTTTGGAAATCACCAATTAAATAGATGTCTGAACAACGTTTACAAAATGTGGAATATACCTGGCATGACTGGATGGCAGCAGTTGCTGTGGTCGTGGACACACCTTTCGAGGATGAAGAAGAGAACATCATTTTTGAAGAAGATGAAGCTGCCATGTGTGTTTTTTCTTGGTGTGTTTGGATACCCTGTGGGGTGTTAACAAAACAAACACATTAATACCAAACATCAACCAACATTTACATTTTTTTTACCTGAGTATTGATAATTTCTCTTTCTTCTTGTTTCGCCATGGCCCTATTCTCCGTTTTGTACGCTTCGGTTGCCAACTTTAGTGCTGCCGCAGTCGTGGTCCTTTTCTCCTGCTGGGTCATCTCCGACGTCTTCAGCTGCTTCTGCTCCTGCACATGTCGAGGGTGCACAGGAGGAGATGGTGGAAAAGAGACAATAGGCGAATTACAACCAGAACTCGGGTACGGCGAACCGCAAGTAACCGCGGTTATCGGCGGCTGCTGCGTAACCACCACCGGGGACATGACACTGCTCAGATTTGGCCCACCACCCGAAGAAGTGGTCAACGAAGTCACCGAAGATCTCTTTGTTGTCCTTGCAGTCTGAGACCAAACCTTACTGCTGCTATTCATCATTAATCCTATATTCCAGAGCGAAGCCACAATTCCAATTTCCTTACAAAACCACCAAAACTGGGGAAATAATAACAACAGGTGAGGAAGGACCTTGTGGAATAACTGAAAGGCTCTTGCACAAAGCCTTCCTGGTGAGAAATCTCACTAGAATCACTGCGGTACTTTTCCGAGACGCACAAGTGCTGCAGCTGGCATCCAGCAAAAGTGTTGCAGCCCAGTTTTCTCTTCCAGTCTATGTTTGGCACGGTGTATGGCACACTGAATGATGCAAGACAACTTTGCACCAGCAATACGCTCATTCACACCAAGCTAAACACTGATGCGAGGAAGAAGCAGAAAAAAGAAGAGTGAGAAGGTCTGCAAGACATCACACACCGCCCAAACTTGCTATGTTGCATAGTGCACAAATAGCAGCTGCCAAATTTAGGCATCCTCTAGCAGTTGAAGTAGAAAAACGTGTGCAATAAAACTTGGCCCATTGCATACCATGTTTAAGCATTCCAAACCAAAACGCAGCAATCAAAACTTTTCCCAAAACCTTTCCTGGCACATGTATTTACTAGTATGTATTTACGTCCACCGCAATTCTTACTAATCTGTTCACATGATTCCTCCCAAGAATCACTCCAAAAATATCTACACAAATATAAATGCAACCAAAAAATCTATAAATGCATTACACTGAAATAAACAAACAGCTGGTTTTCCTTCCTGCAATTCGCATGCTCACATGAATCTTCCAAGTTCTGAAATTCACTCTTAATTTTACCAAGTACAGTTTACGTATACTATTATATAGTAGGTGAATTATTGCCTATAACTTTATTATCATTTCGTCACAATTTTCCCTTGTTTACGCCTAATTGTATTTTATTTCCATGAATTCCTTTCACTTCTCAAATAAATGTATCACAATCAAATGCAAAGCTTCCAGCAGTAATAAGTGTTTTACGGAAAAGAAAATCACTTATTAAAATAACTTTCAAGTGAAATGCATATTATAGTATAGAGTAATAATGTGAAGGACAATATTAATGCATTAGCAATTTCCTCATGTATAAAGTTTCCCAAATATTAATTGTATTTAGTAATCCATGCAGGTGTTAAACATAAACAGCGAGAACAATTGAGAGCAGTCTAACAAATGACAGCACCCTCCGCACTTTAATGGCAATTGTTGACAGAAAAATGAAATGTAATAACGAATACTAAACAGATTTGAACAGATCAACTATCTGGCTTTCAAATGAACACAAGAGTTTAGGGTATATATGTTAATTATCTTGAGAAACGTCAATCTTGCGAACCCATGTTGTTTCAAAAGTTTAAAGAGTGTCAGAAATCACTTCATAAGTCTAGAAAGTTCAAAATAACTCCTTCATTTCGACGGACAAACAACAAATGACACATGAATATCTGCCAGTACCGAGTCGGATGGCCCTTGAATCGTATAACAGCCCTTATCCGTCGAGGCATACTTGCAACGAGGTCCGCACAATCGTCTTTAGAGATGCGCACCCACATACTCCTCAGAACATGTATCAGTTCCATTTATATGAAGGGTTTTCTTTCTGAAGCTCTTTCTTCATCTTTTTCCATATGTTCTTTATTAAGCTTAGGTCTGGTGAATTAAGTGGCCACTGTAAAACCTTTATGTCTTTGTCTGCAAACCATCTCATCACAATTTTTGCCTTGTGGCAGGATGTGTTTTCTTGCTGGTATTGGAAATCCTCATCACCATACAGTTCCTCAATGCTTGGAATGAGAAATGTTTCCATCATATCCACATACACATTGGAATTAACACGATTGTTGATGATGCAAAGCTTTCCAATGCCATGTGCAGACATGCAGCCCCACACCATCACCTTAACTGGGAACTTTACAGATTGCCGCGCACATTCTGGATTAAATTCCTCTCCTCGGCGACGGTAAACACGAACACCTTTGTCCCCAAATTAAAGGCAGAACATAGATTCGTCACTCCATATTATTTTGTTCCAATCATTTGGGCCCCAGTGGCTATATTTCTTTACCCAGTCAACACGACACTTTCGCTGCTTCTTGTTTAGGTGGGGTTTTATTTTGGGGACCCTTGATACGTAGCCCAAAGCTATTAGCCATCGCCAGGTAATACATCCGGACACCTTTCTTCCAATTGCAATGGATCATTTCTGCGCCAGAGTTGACAAGCTTGCAAACCGATTACCACAAACTGTTTTTGCCAGAGCTGGTAATTCGCGTGTCCCTCTGATTTTTGGCCTTTTAGTCTGTTTCCGAGCATCTGAGATGATATTTCCATCTTCTTTAACCCGTTTTAAGCATTTGAGATCACTGACTCTGATCTGTGCAGTTCACACGCTATTTCTTAAAGTTTATTTCCTGAATTGCTCAGTAAAAGAATTTTCACCTTCTCATCACGACATATGCTTTCCCTTGCCCATTTTTGGCAAATGGTAATCACATCTGACTACTAACGACCTTTAGCCCTGTTGCATAATGTACATGTCATCATTTATGCAAATTCTGTTGGACTTTCTAAACTTATGAAATGATTTCTGAACCTTTCTAAACTTTTGAAACATGGGTTCGCAAGATTGACGTTTCAATACATAATTAACATAAAAACCATAAACTTTTGTGTTCAAGTCAGTTTAGTTTTCTTCATTAATACTTTTCATTTTTCTGTCAACAATTGCCATTTAAAGTGCAGAGGGTGCTGATTCTCCACAACTTGCATAGTTGCAAAAAATGGTAGAATGTTTGAAAGCAATTTTGTCAAAATTTATGCTCATGTACATATTTTGCTGCAGATACCGAAGCATACCTCAATGTTTTATACTTCAATGGAAGGAATTCCCATGAAAGAAAAAAAAAATAACATGTTTACACACTTAAAAGGAAATCTGATCGAGAAACTTTCGGTGTCATTTCATTCATATTTTAGACTACATGTTTCAGGCATTTGCCTGTCATGGATGCATGGCAACTTGAAAATGCACGTACATAAAGGCAAGCCACATATACAGTAAGGTGTTTATGAAAGACAAGTTGAACAACTACGGCCCTATTAATTTACTGCATCACATATAGTGCTACTGGGTACCGACAGAGTAATGCAAATACCATGTCCAATATGTGAAAAAGAGCTCAAAGCATTTAAAACTTTCATCATTAACTTTACACTTTGAGTCTGAACTACTTTTATTACCCAAGACACAGCTGCAAATTTATATCAACTTGTGGCCTTCACGTTGAACACAAAATCAATTAACAAACTGCCAGCATTATTTTCAAACTCATGTGTTGGTTACTCGTAAGAAACTGACCTGACTTTGCATTTTTACAATTACATACTAGTTGCATCGTCAATCAAATTTCTTCTGTCTATATTAGGCACGTTTTTCCTGGCCTCAAGCATATTTATAGTGGTATATAGTATATGTATAGTATATGTATATAGTCGTCATGGAGATTCAAAATATATTAGTAACCACGTAACAACCTTCGTATTTTATTAGATATATACTTGGCTCAAGGTCCTACTCTTATCCAAAATTCATCATATTCACTGGAAAATTTGTGTTAAATATATGTTACCGGCTGTGGCGATGCGGTTGCCAAGTCAATGCGGATCGCTTTTGTAACCTAAACCCACCTAACCAAAACTATATTAATATAATTGATTTGATTCAGATAAGGCGAGAATGCACGCTTGACGTTTTTAGGGTGGGGGAAATGTTTGATCGATGATTATTGTATGTAGATGCTTTGTCGTTTTAATCTCTTGTGACTTTATTTTATATATTGGAACGGGCTCTCGAATTTTAATTGGGTATGTTAAATGTTACTTGTCGGACAGTTGTAATTGATGGCTCTTAGACGATTGTTTTTCTGTTGGTGTTTTAGCTCCTGACGATGATCAGTTAATCTGATCGAAACATGTCGAATTTGAATTCATAATGAATAAAACC
>JAQIWR010002272.1:0-11493 GCA_034695945.1 Glomeris hexasticha
AAAATTCAGTAATGTTCCTAATTATGTGTTTAATGAATTGGTGAAATCGTGTATCGCCGTGTCAGTTCACCTTTAAAACCACACACAGCGACTTTTCACTCAGTCATATATCCGATGCTGAGTTATCCTTCCTGCAACCTGCAAGCAGTGAATTATTGAGCAAAATACTCATAACGTATTGATACTCAGATTTTAATTTGCTTATACACAACATGCATTTTTCAATATTGAACTGCACATGTGCAGCATTTGATGTAATACAATAGAGCTGTGAAAAACCGATGAATGTTTGATATGTTGGCACTTTGGTATAAATCATATATGTTACAGGAGCACGTTTCCCTTCTCCGGAAGTTTGATACCGTATATTCGTATATCCAGGTACATATTATTATATATGGGTCCTTAAGAGCAAAACGGTGGAAGAAATGACCATTGGGCGGAAAGAATTGGATCAAGCCACTCCACTTGGCTCGAAAGGGCGGTCCAAGACGTCACAACCCCAACATAAAATCGCAGTCCCTTGCTTTTCCTATATACGTTGCTACTCTTAAAGTTGGGATTACCTTCACTGAAGCTACAAATGTAACTTGTTCTTGACGTCACAGGCGAAGTTCTAAAGAAAACGAGCGGTGATGTCAAACACAATGTACTGCAAGACGTACCATAGCAACTATCATAATTAAAGCTGAAAAATAATTAAGATATGTAAAATAGGTACAGCCTAATCTAACACTGACAAATGGTTATTCTTTAATTGTATGTCGACAATTGCTCTAATTTTCTGTGAATATTTCCAAAAATTTCCCTAGATATCAGTGTGAACTGAAAAAATTCAGTTCAAATTAATGGTGTTGTATGTACCTAATAACAATTTTTCCTGGATAGTGTTACCACCTCAATTGATGCAATCCCAAACTTCTTCTGCATTTAGCAAAGGGTTATTAATACATCATCATTACACGACTCATTTCTTTTTCTGAGAAGATCAGGACTAGCTGAATGATAATTTATTTTCAGCTATTTGCTGTATTCAGACACTCTTTCGAGAGAAAATTGCAGACGAAATTAGCTTCATGAGTTTCCCGAATTTATGATAAAAAAGTAAATAATAATATCTGAGATACTTCTGAAGAGCGACAAAATAGGATTTTTCCGTATAGAAAAGCATTGCCTAATAACATGTCAACTTCAGGATGCATGGACCTCTTACAGGGGGAAAAAAAGAGGAAAAGAAAGATAAGGCATGAAACAAGAATATGTATACATGCACAAAGAATGTCAGCACAACAAGATATCATGTGATCTTCCAAAATGTTGATATCATCAGAAATATTCCAGCAATTCATACACGAATCGATATTTTTACAAAAATGCATATATAGTATATATATTAAAATTAAAAGAAGCATCAATCATAGTTCAATATGGAGTTAACAACTGAATTCCTGCATATAATGTAAACTTATTTATTTATTTCGTTGTTCTTAAACCAAAACCTTTCTTGTGAAAATATTATAGGACAAAAGTCAATTTTGGAACCAAAATGGCAACCATATAGGGGCTACGTATCTTTGTATGTAACTTACTTAGTTTAAAATTGTTTGATGTGTTCACAACTACATGATGTGTTTCAAAGTTGTAGCGGACGTTTTCCGCCTACACGGACTTTTCCGCTACCGCATTCAACTCTTACCGTCCGGTGCCGTAAGGTCGTAATAAACGGAGACGTCTAGGTTTATCTGCACGTTTATTTACTCGAGCGAGCCCCGGCCAACGCCGGCTCGCGACGCAAACGGCTTCGCGCCCCTTGACTACTTAACATCTTGGACATCTTACATGGCGTTACACATCGCGTTAGCGTAACGATGACATAATGGCGGCGGTGCAAGAACTCGACGTAAGACGTGTTACATGTTACTGGTCACTTGCCACTTGTTCTTGCCACCTCGAACGGTCCCTTGGGCGCGGTTTATATAGTAGCCCAAGGGGGTTGGGCACATGGGGCCGTTGGCCTATCACATGTGACAGCGTGTCACAGGCCAACTGTCAACTTGGTGATATACATAACACACATGGCCCCATGCCACCCACGCAACGAGCACCCATTCGCAGGAATGTGGGTGCGGGGATGGGAGAAGTAACTCGTAACGACTTAACGACTTAACGGACGGTTTTCGTCCGTTACACGCTCCCTTTGAATTTCAACAACTTGCGTGTCCGCGTCGATTTATTTTGTGTCCGCCGTTTCCCGCCAATCCGCCAACCTTATAATATATAGGCCTACTTCCATAGAGTATACATGGTATTGCATACAATAAAAGCCGGTCTGTAATAGAAGCCCTTTCTGAAAATCCAAAATTTGTATACTGGCCCGGGCTTGTATAAGACAATTTACGGTATTACAATTTTGAATTTTCTATAAACTTTTGCCCCACCCTTTACATCGACAATTTCTTCTTTTAAAACCCTGCGTTAATGATAGCTACAACTGTCATATTCTACAAGTATAGAGAATTAACTAATAAATTATAATATTTATCCAACGTCCTTCAAAATCATTTTACTAATTTTCCTTAATTAATGTATCTTAAATGGAGCAATTATAAATGTCTTCAATATATTGCACTGTATTGAATTTAATTGAGTTGTTTCACTCTTGGTTGTTCTTATTCCAACTTGAGCTCAAACTTCAGAAAAGGTTGCCAAGTATTGAAACTTTAATTATACATTCACAAGCGTGCAAATTTAATTGTCTACATTTTTGCATTTCGAAAAGAGCCATTAACCAAGATTGAGTTATGCATTGTCTTTCTTTATGTCCACGTATTATAAATAATGTGATTAATTTTGAATTTGAAGCGAATAATTACACTCAAAGAACGGAAATTAAATTTGTTTATGTACACAGAAAATATACTGAAACATTAATTTTAATTGCATGAGTGGAATGAAATTGAAATGCAACTTAAAAATGAAGAGTAGGGTACCAATTATAAAATTAATGTTTTTATATAGCCACTGCTGCAATGACCAAACTTCTTTATAGTGAACATCAACTGCGATTTCATTGTAAATCGCCCAATGTAGGCCTGCAGTGAATTGTAAAAAAAAATAATTCCAAGTGAATTATCGATTTTCGATCAAAAATAAGTGCCTTGCTACAGGCGCACCCTTGCAGAAAAATCATTCAGTATCTCTGAAATGGTGCATTTCTCCACTTCCCATATTAAAAAAACACTGGAATATTTTCCATATCTGCGTTCTATTGTTCAACAAAATATTTCTGCCTGTTTAAACAAGCATTAATAAATAATACATGTTGCAGGAATTAATTGAAATGTTGTCTGAAATATGGATATATTAGGATAAAACAGGAAGACAATGCATTTCATTTATGAACGAGTCGATCCCTTAAAAGGAAACACCAGAAATCCTGTTGCCAGGGATTAAAGAGGGTATTTGTTTTATGTTTGTTGCTTGCCCCACTTTCACATTTTTCCTATACAAACGTAAAAACAGATTTCGAATTGGGAATATTATAATTCCCCAAATACTTTCTGTAGTACTTATAGTGCTTGTTTTTTTTCTGCTTCAGACATTCTCAGAGGATTGAAATATATATATATATATGCAATGAGTGATCGTTGTCAGCTGTATACATAGTAATTAAAGCCGTTGCTGTTATAGTGGGAAGAAACACGAATTCTGGGAATGAGGATCATGCTGAAACTAAATGGGGAAACTGTTTTCAAAGAATGGAATCGCCTCCAAAAATCGAAACCAATCGATTGTATTTACAAAAGTCGCCTATAGCCTCGCACGTGAAAATGTCTATCGGAAATTGCACATGTTTTTTCTTTCTTTTCAGCTGTAAATAGGATCGTTATTGATGTCAAACCTAGAATAATACTGCTGGCCAATCAACTGTCCACTGCCATTTCTAAATATTTAATCTCATACATAGAAATAGAAATCCAAATGTAAATATGAAATACTACTATATAAAATAGAACCCAAATAATTAAATTAGCATTGATTGTTTGTAAATGCAATAGATTATTTTTTTGTGATTTATATCTGATTAAAAAAATACAATAAAATTTTTAAGTTGCATTCAGTTTATTATGTTAAGTCAAAAGAACTGCAATTGTTTATTTATATAACTCTTGCTATTGCTGTTGCACTTAGCTATATTTCTTCTGGGAAACGATTGATTCCTTTTTTTGTATATTTGTATATTGCTGTCCTTTGAAGATGTTTAGATGCAGTTTTGAGATTTATTGAACTCAACACTGGTGTTATTTATATTTACAAAGAACATAGTGGATCAAATTTTAGTCTACTTACTTGCAGTCAGCTACTTGCATGTGCATTATAGGTTATGTATTTTTAAAGTTTGCATGAGTCACCTTTCCGTTATAAAAATTATATAAGGGGAAAGATGTCGTTTGAGTGGAATATAAATATTCAAAATTTCCAAGCGAATAAAAAATTGTTACATAACATTCATCAGAAATGTGGGAACATGTGCAAGATAACTGTAAAGATATACTTTTAAAATATAACAATTGCATCGTTATTAAATTAGTGTTCCCCTTATAGTCTTTATTTATTTGTCATTTTCTTTGAAGGTATAAATGCTTTAGAATTTAAAATGAAAGTTTAATTACATTTCCCGATTTTATAATTTAAACACTTTTCATTGTCTTTTCAGATTAAATATTATGTATACAAATTTCACTATAAATCTAGTCTTATTTACATTGGTTTGTTTTGAACTTATAACGTTATCTGAGAAAAACTTTGAGGGAATTAAGGCGATTATATTTTAGTTTCATCTTACCTAACTACATCATTATTAGATATATGTTGCAATACTAACTAAAACAAAAAAATATTACAACGGATCTAGCAGATATAAAAATCCTCCTTATTACATTACTGCACTGGATCTGTTGCCATCTTTATTTACAGACACTCTAAAGCAATTGATTGATTATCGTATTATTTCCCATCTATTTTTGCAGATTGAGTTTGATGGATGTAATGTAAACACATTTTCAGTTGAAGAATACTACTATATTCACTGGCTCTCTTATGACATAGATCCACAAGGGCCATGTAACAAAAGCGAGACGTTGAACCTTGTTGTCATAGTGGATATGAAAATGAAGGAAAAATACGGTGACCTATATATAGGGAATCGGCAAAAGCGACCCCTGATGCTGCACTGCAGTACTCGGCAATTGTGCAGCGAAGCTCGAACGATAAATTTTCCCTTTAAAATATACAAAGAGCATGTGGATTTTTTTTTTGTTATGCGATGGATTATTTAAACTGGAAGTTGACTATCAGCAGAGTCTTCTGTGTTTATTTTGACATCTTATAGAGCGTGGACGCGATTAACCTATCGGGGCACGTCGCAAATGGCGCTGCGGCCATCGATATCAAGAGTGCACAACGGATATAGATGGAGTTGGTTGCCTTTCGCGTATCTTTGCAAAATTGTTTACTCCCAGATCGCCACCAGATATCGCTGCAGCTGGCGTTAATGCGTAGCAAATTATGAACCAATTTTCTATATGCATGCAGTTTTTCAACTTGCACTTTCACGCACCATCCATATAAAAAAAAATACCAGTAACCCACTTACTATAGGCTAAAGAAGATTGGACATGGTTTTGAAACCCTCCCGTAAATTTTCTTATTGAAGCCCGGGCTTCTATTCAAATTTGGTATGTTCTGGATGGGCTTGTATTAGAAACCAGGCTTCTATTAGAGACCAGCGTTTATTTTAATTTTAATAACAATCTGTGACCACGTATTGCAAAAATAACAAAATTAACACGGTGTTTTCACACTTTTATACTATTTATTACGATTTAAAAGTCACTACTCCGCACAACAGAGAGGAGGACAGCGTTAACTGGTCCTGAATCGCTCATTTTGCGATGCAGGTATACCTATATATAAATTTTGCTCGAAATTAAAGCTCAAATTAACTTGATTACAATGTTAAATCTGTTCGATGGCCGGCGCCAAAATTCCGGGGGCGTTTATTGGGAACCGGCTTGTATTCATTGTCTGTCCTGAATTACCCGGCTTCAATTGGAAACCGGGCTTCTATTGGAAACCAGCTTTAATTGGGAAATATACGGTATTTGCATGCCAGGAGTTAATTTTTGACAAAATGAAGTTATTAAATTCGGTTATTAAAAGGTTGGTTTTTGGATGCAATTAAACCAAACCAAGTGGCCTAATTAATAGGAAGGGGATGGGTGAACTGGTCACATTACACCCTCTCCTTTTCTAATAATAAGGCCTTTAGTGAGGTTTTATTGCACCAAAAGTCAATATTTTAATTACCGAATTTAACTACGGTAATTTATTTTGTAAAACAATTGGCTCCTGATGTGCAGGAGTATTTTACATTGTGATTTTGAATTTTCCAAATCTGACAATTACAGGTTTGTATACATGTAGTGTGGAGACTGCGTCATGGAACGCTCTAAATTAAAATAACCAAAGGGTTTTAAGCAAAAGTTAATCTGTGAAAAAGTACAAGGCAATTGGGTGAATGCTAAACAAATTGGCATGAAAATAAGTTTATAACTATTGGAAGAAAAACTACCATATATAGGATAACATTGTCATTGTAAAACTTGGCCTAGGATAAAGAAAGTTAATGACTATGCATTTAAAAAATAGTTTACCATAATTCTAAAATGACATGACTTTTGCAATATTTTCATGCAGGTAGACACTGTGCAAGCAATTAACAATGCTGCAGCAAATAAATATTTGTAAAACACTGACCTGACTTTGAGAGCACTCCCTTTAGAAACTATTTTTATTGTGCCACCGAATTATCTGCACTCTTGAAGAAACTGGGAGAAAGTCCTACAAAAACTGCTAGAAATAATTAATAGGCACATGTTTAACTTGCACTTCTTTGCAAGGGAAGGACACATTTATGACCTTAGAGCTTGTCACAGTGTGGCCAAACAGGAAGTGCATCAATTATATTGTAAACAAGGTTACAAACTAGACTTTCCGGGAAACTAACAACACTCTTAAGGCTAGTTTCCAAACAAGCGGTTTTGCGTTTGCGTCCGACGCTTTTGAGATCACTCAAAAATCGGACTGGCCAGATATTGGCGATCCGTCTGGCGATGCGTCTGACGACGTACGTGGTGTCCTTGGAAATAGGATCGCAGACGCTGACGCAATCGCCGCAAAATCGCTTGTATGGAAACTAGCTTTAAAACAAAATTACTTTCTTTTACAAATAAAATTGTCAAATAAAATCACATGATATCAAGTCAAGTTTTAGTGAACTTTATGGAAATATAGGCATTTTAGGGAAAAATAGGAAAAAAACAGCATATTTCTGAAATATAGGAAAGTATAGGAAATATAGGGCACTTGCCAGCCTGTTTTTACTAATCAAATTCCCTGACTTTTCCCTGACTTTTTCCCTGACCAAATTACATGCAATAATTTAATTATAAAATACAGTGTAACATTTGACAGGGTATTTAATTTATACTCTTTTAATATGAAACTTGACCATAATGATTACATATCACACAGAAATTTACTTGTGGCCAAAGAACAAATGTCAAAAGTTGACAAAAATGCAAAGTAACTGAAGGTTAAACAGCAGAATTGAAATTTTTTAGTTTTAGGATAGCAAAACTGAATCTGCGCGTAAATCTGAAGAACGAAAAATGTTTTGCAATGCCATGTAACTCCACAAATATAAATTATAACTTCCTTTTCTTGCTATGCAGGGTTTCAATTTCTTTTGAAAATTCTTCTTCTTCATCTTGTGCTTGTGCTCTAATTCTCTTTTTCTTCTCTTCAAGCTGTTTCAATTCCCTCTTGATTGCTTTCTTCTCATGGACACGTTTCAGTTCAGCTGATTTGAACTTGCGTTTTTCTTCCAACTGATTGTGGTAAAGGCGATGTGCACATCTAAGAGACTCCAGCATGTTTGAGGTAATGTCTACAGACAATACACCTCCTGCACATAATATTGCATCGTAAACTCGGCGTTGATTTATAATTGCCTCTTCATGCAAGTTTTCAATCAATAAATCCTTATTTATTGAGAAACCACTTTCCACAGATGCATTTTCATGGGACAAAATAAGGCAGATTTTTATAACATGAAAGAGGCTTTTGTATTTTGCTTTGTCTTCTCCGTCCAGGATTGCAGAATATAAGGTGTCTAAACGTTTGTCCTTTTCAGCCAGCTGAAAGTACTTTTGTAATACACTATTCAGTTCAAGTTTTTCTACAGCAATCATTGATTCAAATTGTGTTTTCGCGTTTTCTGCTTCTTGATCAGAGATTCGGTTTGAGTGATGCAGAACTTCAAGGACAATTTCCATGCGTCTTAAGCACAAACTTGGAGTGTGGACAATATTATATGGATTTGAGCAAGAGAAAGCTCGAATTAGTCTGCATTTTAGGGGACTTCGTTCTCATAATTTTGAAATCATTGAAGTGAGCATGTTGCGGCACTGAAGTTTGAATGCATCTTTTGCACCTTCTGGAACTTTTGCTTCTTTCAACAACTTTAAAGAGGCAAATCCAATATTCACTTGGGATGCTGAAAGAAGATTATCCAGTGATGTCAGACACAGTGGCATTACCTTTTGACTTGACTTAGCTTCTTCCAACTTTCCTGATTTAACACAGCAAGCCATGAGTGACAGCCTCAGTTCATATAATTCTTGGTAAAGTTATGGCACCAAGGGTTTGGGTCTTTGAAATCCCTTCAAAAAAGGTTCACATTCAGATGCGATTGTCTTGGTAAATGCCATCTTGCATTTCAATAAAGGATCGCACGTTGCCTCCTTAACAGTAGGAAATGGTTTGCTGCCTGTTAATTTTGTAGCATTAACAAACACCTTGACATTGTCCAATTTCTAAGCATTTGACGTTTTCAACCTATCGGGTTGAACAGAATTTCAGTAGGAAAGTTGTGTTTCTAGTCAGGCTGATAAATAATATTCGTCTGGTTTAAGAATCTTTGAAGAGGAAGTACGTGTGTCTCAAAACTGTAAATGTGTCCCACCCTGTTTCATTTAAGCCTGTCTTCAGTGATCTGTGCACTACATGAGGACCACATGCACCAATACCCAGTAGCTCTTTGTTAAGTGATTTCATCAGCCTCCATATCATTTTTCAATTTCTCCAGAAAGCTAAGGTTGACATTTGGTCCATCCATGGACACTTGTAGCAGTTTTGACTTAGGCAAATCTGTAATGCCTTCATTAAACTTGACCAGAATATCATCCGCTGTAGTCTTCCCCATGAACGCACTACTCAATTACCTAGTTGACACTTTTCTGGTACCTCTGTCCCAAAACCGAATAACGAGGTCCATCTGCCCTCTTTGTGCAACTTTGTTGAGTGCTTCATCAAAGCACACCACATACTCATCACAGGACTTCAGAGTAGCCAATAGTTTGCGGTGAAAATATGGAGCGAAGCCATATGATACAATGTACGAAATTTGTGAGTGCCAAGTTTTAAATGGTTGGTGATTGCACTATCCTGAAATATGGCCTTAAATACACTACCAACATCTCTGCAAGAATTGAATGACATTTTCTTTGCCATAACTTGTAAAGCCCATGGAGGCATTCAGCTTTAGTTACTTCATCTTTCAAAATAATGTTTTGGGTGGTATTTTTCACTGCCTGAATAGGTGAAACATCAGCAATGCCCTCAGAACTCCCTGTTGGATTGGCAGGTTTTACAGATGAAACACTCTTACAGTAGAAGCCAAAATGTTTGCCACTGAATTTGTTGAAGTTGTGGCCGAAAAATTCCTTACATGAGTACCACTCTTTGCATGAGAATGTACCGCTCTTATGCCCATGTTACTAAGATCAAATGTCTTTTTGCACACTTGGCAGTAAGCTTTATGTTTATCATCCTTGACTTCATAAAGCCAATTAGCAAATTGAGGTTAGCTTGTTGGTTCAAGCCATTTAATGCTGAAATGTGTCTTCTTGCTCATCTCTCTAGGATATATAACAATTAAAACAGTCATTGTTTCGTTGTTTAACCATTACCCATCATAATAACCTGTGGGTATGCAAAACCTAGGCTGCCGTCAAAAGGTGAATTAAAATCTTAAAAAAGCCTGACAATGAAATAAATCATGTTTAGAAGGCAAAATAACCCACAGTTCATTAACAAACATTGCATAATGAGTTACCTGGTTAATAAGAGGAAATTAAAAGCTTGTATTAGCCACTGAAAGTCACTTTCACTTTCAAATTCTATATGCCAACAGTGAAGCCAAGTAAGGTAAAGACGGCAAAAACACATACTATTGTAAAAATATTCTTAAACTGGGTGTCTACCACATTTAAAATATAAGAAAAGCTCAAGAGACCACAAAATCTTTCCACATGACAGGTTTTAGTGGCCGTCTATGTGGTGCTATTCCCCTATTCTAGACGTGTCCAGACTCGTTGCAGATCAGGACAAATTATGAAGGTAGTTCGCTTGGGCAAAGCTAGGTGACAAGCTGTCGCGAATTGCATAGTACACACGTGATTTATTGTATAATTTGAACTTGGATTTCAGCATGTTTTGGTGGTTCTTTTTATGTCCCTGACTTTTCCCTGACTTTTTCTTTACTTTTCAGATTTTTACCCAATTTCCCTGACTTTTCCTGACCAAGATCAATTTCCCTGACTTTCCGTTTTCTTCCCCTGTCAGTGTGAACCCTGAAGTAGTACCTGTTTATTAGTGAATTGTGTTTTTTCCAAGTTTTTCCACATTCGCGAATCATACAAAAAATTTATCTTCAGTTAGACCCCTTGGATTCTCCTGACTACAGTCGGTTAAATTCCCGTGATTCGGCATTCATATTGGCTCTTACAACATAAGCTAATTCCTCGCAGGATTTAAACATGGACAGGTCAAGCACTGGCCTGCAAGTTCTAAAAAATTGTGGCAGAGCTGCATCTATGAACTTTAGGCTAATCTCCTCCACAGTAATGGTGAGAGAACCAGTAAGCAAGCAAATAATTCTTCTGAAGTTGGGCTGCGTTAGAGACCAAATAAATTCCTTAAGGAGAGAGAGTTTGACATTTCTTCTTATTTACACCTTCAACTTTTTTGAACAGGTTGAGCACCCATTTTGTTGTTGGTATCTGCTTTTTGAAGACGATCTGTCAAGATTCAACTGTAGGCAAACTTTTGCCAAAGCAAGATTGCAACCATTATGAATGTTATCAATCACGCACTTGCTGCTCTGCAGAAAACGGGTACGCGTAATATCGAGGAGTGCAAGCTTGACACAGCCTTTCTTGGGAATAAAACCACACTGATAAAACTCAAATAATTCTGAACAATGCTCCTCTTCATCAGAATCCCACTCGCTATTATTTGCCTGTTCACAAAGTTTGTTTTCATACTCGGACATATTTGCCACAATTGCAGCAATCAGGCTACTAGAAT